>CM040428.1:40143169-40172007 GCA_022702705.1 Papilionanthe hookeriana x Papilionanthe teres | reverse complement strand
GCATTCACGCATTATTTCTGATATGATTTAATGAGTATGCACATACAAGCTTTTATGATAGAGGATCCACATTATCTTCGTGAAGGAGATGACTTGGATATGGGTTGGACCTAAAGGAGAAGGCTGAAGGAGCTTCACGATTGTAAGGGTTCATAAGCTTCACCACCGCAGCCGCAGCCGGCATCAAACCACAACTATTTGACAACCACCACCACCAGACCAATGCTCTCCTGTCACCAACGCCAAACCACCTACATATGATCGCCACTGTCGTCGGACAAGCACTTCTTAGTAACATTGATTGTTGTCATCGAGCCATCGCCTTTTGGCCATCATAGCTGCCATCATCATCACCGCCGAGTCAACTCTGTCTGGTTGTCGTCTGATCGCCTTCATCGTTATTGCCAGAACACCATTGTCTCATCGCTGATGCCGCTACCAAATCACCATTGCCTGACCACCACCACCATCACCGCTGAACCACCGTTGTTGAGCTGTTATTCGACTACCACTGTCATCAGCGTCGGACTACCGCCATCGAGCTGTTGCCCCCAGACTGCCTCCATCGAGCTATGGTTGCCACCAGACCACCGTTCTCTAACTACCATCTTAGCCGCTGCTAGAACATTATCGTCTGGCCTTAACCTCCGTCAGACCACCTATGCTCGATTACCACTGTCACTACAGCTGGAACATCAAAGTTTGGTCATCGCTGCTGTTGTACCATCGTTGCCAGCACCTACCACTGTCGCCGCTGACGAACCATTGTTGTCTCTCCGCCGCCTTCTTCGGATTATTGATGCTTAGTCACCACTACCAGACTACTGTCAACTTGTTTTAATGCCACCACTGCCCGACCACCATTGTCGCCGCCACTGCTGCTTAACCATCACAGTCACTGTTGTCGGACCATCATCGTCGGATCACCACCACCATCAGACCTCCGCTATTTGACCACCATCATCTACGCCTTCAATCCAGCGCCATCAGTTCGCTCTGCCAACAATGCTAATATCATATTTTCTGCCACACAATTTTTACCTGGCATCTTTCTTCACAACACCCAATTCTCTGCCACTTTCCTAACATATTCAATCGTTCCCCTAGCGGAGGTCACCTCGGTAACTTCCAAGTATGTAGTATGGCTTCCGGATATTCAAAGGCTGATAAAGTCTTATAACCTATATCGGCATAGTAGAATCATACCGAATGACCATAGAATCAGATGCAGCTAGGTTTCAAGTAATTGCAGGTTCCGGTTTCTCTCTCCTGAAGCCGTAAGCTGTCAGTGTCGGAGTAATTAAATTTTTGTTTTTGCATACACATAATTATATGCATAATTTAGTTTTTAGTAATTTTACTTTGCAATGAAGTTATTAATAAATTAAAATTTCTGAACTTCGAAATTTAGTTAGGTAATAATAAATTTTACTTTGTGCTTTCAAATTTTAGTTAGATTATTATTTGGACTATTGAGGGCTTTGCCAAGTTCATTTCACTCTAAATAAAACAATAGAAAAGGGGGCTATATGCTCAACTTATATTTTGATCTGATCTCGATCCGACCCAAAATTTGAAGTAATTTTCAAGCGATTAATGATTTTCAAGCTAAATTCACTAAATTCATGGCCCTGACATTGCTAGACCTGTTAAATATTTAATTTTGAGTTGAGCTTGGGTTGGCTCAAAATCGGCTCGCCAAAAAAAAAAATTGATCCAAAATTTTAACTTGTAGCTCGACTAATTTATTTCGATTCTAAACAAAATTTGAATTAATTTTTGAGTGATTAAAGATCTTGAGCTAAATTCACAGCCCTAGTGTCAATAGATCAGAATTGTTTGGAAATAGACTTTCAGCACAGTAGAAACCATGTTATTAACATAGACGGTAGGGAGTAAGGGCTTATTTCCCTGGTTTTAACACCTTATGCTAAGCCATTTTAAAATTTATTGCTGCCAAACTTGAGCATATCCTCCACTCCATTATTCTTCATGCTCAAATGGCTTTTATCAATGGGAGAGACATTGTCGATAATATTATCATCATTTTCCCCACTATCTGCTTTATAAGCTCAGGTGATAAATTTTACAACTTAAAGTCATATGCCTACTGCTACTACATGTTAAATATTCAGTATTTAACGACCAGAGTCAAAATCGATCTTCTATTATCAGAAGAGGTAATTAATCATATAGACGACAGCGGATCGGCTTTAATCAAAAGCGATCTTCTATCCAATAAATTCTATTATTTTATTTTGTAACTCAGGTATTATTGGATGTGAATAATTAGTCATCATGTGTCAAACGATAGAGTAAATAAGCCCTTCCTCATCTCCGGGCATGACCCACATACTCATTTAGGGTCTGTTTGGCGCAGCTGCATCTTATTGAATAACTTGTCGATAAGCTGATTAAAAATAATATGTTGATAAGCTAGGTGTGGTGGCTATTATAAATTTTTATTTTTTTTTTGTAAAAATCAGACTTCAACCAGAAACATCTCACCACAAAATACGTAGGTGCGGTGTGAAAACGTTGTTTTCAGCTTTTTGAAAACGCACAAGCCGCGAAAAGCAATTTACCCAAATATTTCAGATGAGTTTTCAAAACGCTACCGCATCAAATAAGCTATCCCAAACAGACCCTTGTTAAATAGATTCTTCGAGACTGCCTTGTCTACCAAATTGATCTGCCGAAGTGAGTTACCTGTCTACTTTCTAACATCAATCTGTAATAACATAGTACAAGTAGTGAGATTTTAATTGATATATCAGTAATTTAGTGCAATTTTGTAAATCCGAGCCCACAGCTTTTGGCTTTTCTTACTCGTGGGGCTTTCTAGCCGCCCACAGTTTTGTATATAATTCTAAATTTAGCCGTTAAGCACTCGTCTTAGTCATTGTTCTTATCCACTTCCTGTCTTCATCAGGCGGTGTTAGGCAGCATATGATTTATAGGATTTACTTATGGCTTAATTTCAGTCAAACACTTTAAAAAAAAATAATAATAATAAATTTAACCATCTGCCAAATTCAATTTTGTGTTTTGTCATTTTTAAGACAGAGAATTCAGATTTAAGAAATGTGATTGTAAAACGAATTTATTTGGTCGTTGATCCGGTGCTCAAAATTAAGTTGCAGCCAAACACATGCCTTAATGAGATACCCAAAAAAAATTGAGTTTGCGTGCTATTCTATCAATGGTTACTAAAATGATTCATTTGAATTAGGCCAAGTATGATGTGGACAGTGTAATGCATATATGAGAGAGAGAAAAAATATTTTAATTTAAAAGTCTATAATGTTGGATTAATTATGGGACTACAATGTAATTAATAAATGTGTTGGGTCATTATTTAATAAGTCAAAATTATTGTGGTCTAATTAATAGTAAAGTTTATGACTTGAAGACATTTGTACGTAAATTATAAGTGTGGATACTCAGTAAGAACGAAATTCCGATTTAATGAGGGGCGGAACTGGAATTAAACGATCCTTAGTAACCACGTACTAGTTACTAATAAATACGAGCAGTAATGGTCTCGATCCGCATACTTTTAAAACTCGCTTCTTCATCAACGAGAATCAAGTGAAAACTCGGAATAAATTGCGGATTGGAAGATCGTTGCTTGCAATCGATCAAATGGATTCGAGTACGCTTCCGCTATTGTATCGATTCGGTTTTCTCATTAATTTGAACGTGAACGAAAGATTTCGTAGCGATTTTAAGAGATTTTGATACGATCAAAATCTATTTGGAAAAATCTAAAGAAAATTTCTAACATATAAAAGTATTAATTTATGCGTCACATGTTTTTTAAACATATTTGGAATAGGGTTGTAAACAAATCGAACTCGAACAAATGAAAATACAATATGCTTAAAATTTGGCGGAAAGTTGATTTGAGAGTGCTCGAACGAGTGGTAGATTGGTTGAAAATAAAAAGAAGAATACTAAAAGATTAGGTTCTAGTGCTCACCCTATTCAAAAAAAATGTTTTTCTAAAATATGAAAGATGTCTTATTCTGTGATGCTAATTTTCAATGTTTTACGTGGCGGTCGACAACAAAATTTTGATAATATAAATGGTAAATTAGAATAAACATCTATAAGCAATTAAATGATATCTCCAATCATATTTTGTTGAAGTCAACATATTAATATTATATACCTTCTGAAGCACATTATTGGTTATCGAGTAATGAGTGAGAAATATGAACAACCATGTACGAGTTGTGGAGAAAAATTATCGAGTATCGATGTTATGTTCGCCACAGACACATGGACCGGTCGAAAACCAAAGCATCGGCCCACGCCCGCCTGGTCGCTTGACCGATCCTGTTCACATGAAGAAGCAAAGGGGCGACACTGCTGTGGCAGGAAAGGACATGGAGAAGGTGGGGACCACGAGAGGCTTAATCACATGCTCAAGGAGGAAAAATTAAAGGAGGTTTAGAGGGAAAGTGGGGAAAGGAAAGTTTTCATAGGATGTGTGAGGAATCTATTAAATGAAGGAACTAGGTTTTTTTTTTTCTTTATACATGTTTCATTGTTTTTGTTATTTTCTTTATTCTTGTGGTGTTCTTAGCGACTTCTAGGGTGTAGGAGAGATGATCTATCTCTCGAATATTAGATCAATCTTGTATCTTTTTTGTTTTCCTTTGATTTTTGTAAGAGCGGCCCTTATTTGTTTTTCTTTTATCTATCTATTGTCGTTTCATCGTGGTTTGTTTGCTGCTTTTGGTTCCAAGGTGTATCAAATTGGTATCAAAGCCTAAATCATGGTGGGAAGACAACAAAGAAAGTGAATGTGCTAAAAGAAGAGGACGGGCAAATTAGATCGAGAATGGAAGAGAGGTTCACCACCTTGAAGGACATATTTTCTTCCATTGAAAGCAAATGGAGGATGGATTTGAGAGAATAGGAGAAATTCAAGAGATGATGAAAAAGCTCTTGGAGAGGCAATCAAAGGTCGTACTGATTGCTCTAGTTGCAAACCCTAACTAAGAGTTTACTTGGCCAGGTCAAAAGAAAAGAAGATCGAGTGAGAAGATAAAAAAGAAGACTTCATCCACCTACAAGAGCGATCCCTCTAAGACTCTAAGAGGAGGGGAGTGGAGACTTTTGATGGAAGGTTATGGGCCAAAAATTTGAAAAGGAATGGTGTAAGGGGCGTTAAGAGCACGATGGAGGAAGAAGGGAATCAAGAGTGGATATGCCTATGATCAAAGGAGGGAGTTCCGACCAAGATACATGGGGGGAATTACTAGAGGAAGAAGGGGTTGGGGTGGAGATGCAAGGTTCAGAAAACTAAGGATGTCAATCATTGAAGGGGAGGATGCAAATAGATTAGTGTATCGAGCGGAGCAATACTTTGCAATAAATGGCTTAACTAAGGAAGAGAAGCTCATGACAGTGACATTATGCTTGGATGGAAAGGCTCTAACGTGATTCCAGTGGATGGAGGCAAGGTATCTGGCACACTTATGGGAGGATTTTAATGATTGCTTATTGAAGCGTTTTTGAACCATTCGGAAAGGAGACCTACACAAGCAAATATATGCTCTTACTCAAGTGGGGGTGGTTATGGAATATCGGGAGATGTTTAAGCTATTGGCAGGGAGGTTGAGGGTCATTTCTACAACAGAACTAGAAGGAAACTTCTAGAAAGGCCTAAAACTCGACATATGAGCAGCCATCCGCTCCTTGAGACCATGAGGATTGAGGGAAATGATGGAGCTTGCCTAGATGGTGGAGGATAAGAAACAAGTGAAGAAGACCAGTAAATGTGGCAACTCTGAAGGATTCTACACTACGACACCGATGACCAAAATGATGCCATTTCAGAAAGAGACACGGTTAGAGAAAAATACAGGACCCCATCGCAAGTTTAGTTTCAAGTGCCTCACAGTGCAGAAGTGCATAATAAAAGAGCAAAAGGATTGTGCTACTGATGTGATGAGAAATACGCCCCAGGACACCGTTGCGGGGGGCGCGCCCTTCAGGTTCTTTTAGTCCAGGAGAAGGATACAGAAAGTGAGAATTTAGAAGAGGGAGTAATGGAGGAGGAGCATCTGCATTTAGATGTGGCAGAGGTGCCCCTCAATTCGGTGTTGAGATTTACTCCAAATCACACCATAAAGGTGAGGGGTGGATCAGGAAACAACAGATTATGGTGTTGGTAGATAGCGAGGCCACACATAACTTCATCTTAATTCAGTTAGTGAAGAAGCTAGGGTTGGACCCAGTGATTACAGGGAGCTTTGACGTCGTGATGGGGACAACGAAGTTGGAGACACGTCGATGAATCTGCAAGGGGTTGGTTCTGATACTATATGACCTACAAATGATGGAAGAATTCCTTCTTTTAAATTTGGGCGGCACATATGTGATTTTGGGGATGAAGTGGCTGTGAACATTGGGGGAGATGAAGGTGGATTGGAAGTCCTTGACGATGGAGTTCCAAGTGGAGGGCAGGAAGGTGATGCTGAAAGGAGATGCTAGTTTATGCAAACCCATGGTGTTGCTCAAAACCATGACCAAGTCGATTTGGGGTGCAGGACTGACTAATTGGTGGAGTTGCATATCATTAAGAATGTTCAAAATTCAGAGTTGACAGAGTTTTTGGAAGGGTTCAACAGCTCTTACAACAATTTATGGTGTCTTCCAATAACTAAATGAGCTACCTCCTCAAAGGGAGCACAAGCACACTATTACATTGAAGGAGGGTGTTTCTCCCATTAACATCAGACCATGCAGGTACCACTAAATTCAAAAGATGAGATTGAGAAGTTGATCTTAGAGATGCTTGAGAGTGTGATTATTAGGTCTAGTATGAGTCATTTTTCTAGACCCATCCTGTTGGTGAATAAAAAAGATGGTAGTTGGAGATTCTACGTGGACTACCGGATCTTTGAACAATGAGACAATGTTGGACAAGTTTTTATTCCTATGATTGATGAGCTACTGGATAAGCTCTATGAGGTAATTATTTTCTCAAAAATTGATCTTAGGTCTGGATACCATTAAATTAAGATGAATCCAGCGGATGTGCATAAGTCAACAATCAAGATAAATGAAGGAAATTATGAGTTATCAGTGATGTTGTTTGGCCTCACCAACACCCCAACGACACTACAACCTCTCGTGAATAGGATTTTTCAACCTTATCTCCATAAATTTGTCACGGTTTTCTTTGATGACATATTGGTCTACAATCGTACAGCGACAGAGCATGTGGGGCACTTAAGGACACTCCTGGAGACGTTGAGGGAGCACCAATTGTATGCCAACTTGAAGAAATGTTCTTTTGTGCATTTGCAGGTTAAGTACCAAGGACATGTGGTGACCAAAATAAGGCTAAAAGTAGATCAGTCCAAGATAGAGGATCTGTTTGTTAGCCCTTATCAAGGAGTTTGAAGGAGTTGAGGGGATTCCTGGGTCTCACAGACTACTATCGGAAGTCATGAGAGGATATGGCACGATAGCATGATCACTTACGAAGCAGTTGAAGAAAGACATTTTCATATGGGGGAAAGCTGCAACACAAACATTTGAACAACTGAAGTGGCCATGATTAGCGTACCAGTATTAGCACTTCCATATTTCAGTAACCATTTGTAATGGAGATGGATGCGTCTAGGTACCGATTGAGAGTAGTGCTCATGTATGATCAGCGACCAATTGCCTACTTTTGCCGAGTTCTTACGACCATAGTGATGCTAAAGCCAGTATATAAACGAGAATTTAAGCAATTATCTTGGTTATTCCGAAGTGGCGGCCCTACTTATTTAGGACAAAATTTTTTGGTCATTGACCCAATATAAATATATGCGTACTAAAATCTTCTTTCCCGACAACGGCGCCAAAAACTTGACCCGAAGTCTTCTGAAGATCAACGTACTAATTAATGCTTTCAAAAATATATGTTATAAATAATAATAGCGGCTAGTGTATATAAATATAATTTTATGGAAAATATTTTACACACTTAGGGGTACTACGCAAGTATACGTATCGTATCAAGTAATATAGGGCTTTGAAACAAAGACCCCAGTATCTTTCCCACGAGGAGAGAGTTATAGATCTTTAAATATTTTTATTTTAAGTATTTCTTTTATAATCAAAAATAAAATATCTTTAATTTACTAGATGCAATAATAAAGCATAAATAAAATAATTGATGTAAATAACAATAAGAAAGCAACTTTCTCCCATTCAATTAATCCAAGATTTTCTAAGATAATGATAATATTCGTGGAGAATATAAATTTATAGTATTGTGCCAAATAGAAGCATTCATATTCTTTACCCTTTCGATCCAGGTGCAAAGAACATTAGCTAGCCTATAGATCGAGTCCGGATGTATTGTTAGTAGAATGGGTTAATCCAGGCTCACACTACTAGATGTCCAAGGGTGGCTATGATCGTCCCTACTAGTGACCCTTTCCTTTTCTATAAACCAAATCATAGGATTTTAGTCCGTCAGCTCTAAAAACTTATCAATTCTACGCCCAATATATAACATCTTCCTATTTATTCGCATTTCACTGAATAACCTAGCACAAGGCCTTCGACTACCCAAGGATTCATGTGATATCTACAAGTTAAGAATTCATCTCCTTCTAGGTCTAAAAACTCTTCAACAGGTTTTAACAATTTAAATAGTAAATTAAGAACCGGTATTAATATCATCACAATGTTTTTGAAAATATATGATTTTTAATTCTTCGACGAATTTTGTATTATCTTATTTATCTTTTCATAATTGAAAGGAGAAAGTAAAGTAACTACTCAGAACACATTGAAATTAAATAACAAAATATAATAAATAAACTTTGAATCAAAATAAAAATACTTATCTTAGATGTTTCTCCTACTGAACTTCTGATTTCTACTGACTTCACAGCGTAATGAACTACAGATGCACAAATTCTTTCAAACTCTAAATACAAACTCTAAAATAAACTCACTAATTTATGAAGGAAAGTAAAAAGGTGGCCCTAATATGATCTCTCTAATTCTCTCTTTAGTGTTGGACTGCAGATAGGGGGCTAGATGGGGCGTTTTTTTCGAAGGAATACCTCCTATTTATAGGCTTCAAGGGTTGCCTCAAGGCACCTCTTCAAAATGTGTCCACATTCAATGAATCTTCTAGAAGGTGTGTCTGGCGTCTAGGCGCCGGACACTGCGTCCAGTTCTTCGCACCTCTTCACTTTGGATCGCACCTCTTTGCGATTAAAACCGTTTTGAAGCGTCCAAATACATTGTATCACATGTAAACCGGTGAACAATCGTCAATCTTCTGAAGGTCCAATAACCGCTCACACCGTCAAAATAACCGCCCAAAGTCGTCGAAAACTTACCAGCTTTTGTATCGGCCGGCGCTCAGGCTCCGGACTGCGGCGCTAGGCGCCGTGCCGTAATTTTGACAATTTTGCATTTTGGCTCTATTTTTGCTCCTTTTTGCTCCTTTTGCTCCTTTTTCATATTTTTCTCCTTCTTGAACATTTTTGTATCACCTACATCCAAAAACACAAAAATATCTTTCATTAAAGCATAATATCCTTAAAATTTAATAAAAATCAAGGCATCAAAATAGGTATTTTTTTTCTTGGATCAAAATCCCCCAAACTTAAACGTTACTTGTCCTCAAGTAACTCTTTTTACTATATAAAATGTATAACATTTGGAATAAAAAGGTAAATATTTAAGACACCTTATGATTTTTGATTTTATAAAGGCTTTAGTAAATCATTAACCAATTTTCACTAAGTTTAATTTTAAGAACTTAAAGAATATTCTAACTACCGAATCATAAGACTTCAAAAATTTTACATTCACTTCGAAAATAATTATAGTTTATTATATTAAGATCACATAAATTATTCACAAGAAAAAAGATCTTCATGAAATTGTTTTCTACTAAAAATACATGCATAAAATTAACTAATATATGTAATCAGTTTTCTTTTTATAAGTTAATTCAAGTGAAGTCAATTTTTGATTAGACATTTCCTCAAGTTTCTCCTCTCTTTTTCTTTTTTTTATCCTTTTTTTTAAAGAGAGAGGATTCTTGTATCTGGATAGCCTGTTAATGGTTTTGAACTTCACTATCATTAACTTATATTTTCAAACGTATACATTTTCACTTAATTATTATAACATAAATAGATTTCAAAAAGAATTTCAATCTATTCTTTTTCGAGTTATAATTTTTGAATTCTTAATACTTCTAAAATTCAATTATCTCTACTATGAATAGAAAAATTTCTTAATCTTATTCTTCTTTAAGTTGAATAATTCTATTCTTTAAATCAATCAAAGTTATTAAAATTTTTTATTAAGTCCACTAAATTATTTATAATTTCAAAAATTTAAGTGATCTTAAATAGATTCTTCATTCCTCATGTTATGTTAAAAAATTTTATTTTAAGAAAATATTAGTTCTTAAAGGAAAAATAAAATTTAAATTTGAATATATTTTCCCTTTCCCCCAAACTTAAGTTTTGGTCTATCATGAAATTTTTTTTTTAAAGTGTGAGAGAAAGAAAAACATAATTCTAATAAGGAATTTTTATAAGTATGTAAAAAAAATTCTAGAAAGAAAAATTTACTTCTACACATGCTTTTATGAATAATACTGAAATAATGAAGCATGTATAAAAGTAAGCAGTTTCATTAGTAATTAAATTAAATAACTATACTACTTATAATAACATAAATAGAACAACAATAATAACTACTAAACTGTAGGATAAAACAGAAATAAACATAAATTTATCCAAATTTCAATCTTAAACACAATACATTAAAAATACTCTAACAACAGTCTCAACACCAAACAATCCACACAAAGTACATAAACAAATCTAAACTAGCAAATAACAAACAATAATCAATACTAGTAAACAAACTAAACTAACAACAGACTTAGCACAACTCTGAGGTAAATCAGGCCACTAATCAATGTCTGTAGCCTCATCATCGTCATCATCACCAAAAGAAAACTCAACATCCTTAGGATCAACATATGGTGAGAAACTAAGAAAGGTAGGAAACCGAACATCATGCTCTCCCTTCAGGAATCTACTCTGCAGTGAGTTTGAAATAACTCATGATGCTGCTCTATAAATTGATCATGCATTGATTCCCAAAAACTAGATGGTGGCTCAGCAGTAGAAGTAGAAGGTCTGGAAGTGGAAGGTCTACTTGAATTGTGTGCAGAAGTATAAGGGGCTGTAGATCTCTTCCCACGAAGACGATCATAGATACTAACACTCTCCTGCCTAATTGGCTTGGTAGACTTCAGCTTCTCCTCAGAAATATCAGCAGTGACTCCATTGCTAACACATAAAGAATAGATCAAAGATGGGAATCCCAATCCCACAGAAGTGTTGGATCTAGCAGCAGACTCCATAGAATCATAAATAATACTGCAGACATCTATCATCTTCCTCTCTTGAATGCAATAGTTCAGGATAGCTCTTTCTCTAATAACTTCACTTAGGTGATTGGAAGGTAGAAGTCTAGCAGAAATAAAATAATGTCAAGCCTTTGAAACACCATTTAGCTTAGAAGATTTGAAGTTTACCTGTTTTTCATTTCGGATCTTCCAGGCTCCAGTGTCGTCAGTCAAATAAGCAATAATCATCTCAAGATCCCCCTCAGATGGAGATAATCCAGAATAGTGGCACTCGATGGTAGGTGGCAGTCCATAGAACACATTGGTCCTCTCAGGAATAAATTTTACTCCAATAGCTCTGACGAAGACTTTGTAATCTTCCACATCTAAAAAGTTAGCATAAAATTTGCGAATGACTGGAATAACAACAACAACAGTGAAATAACAGAATCGTTGCCAGTTGTGCGCAACGATTGTGTTCTTGATCATTTCACCCGGATTGTAAAAGCTTCGCTCCGAGATAAACTTTCTCGACGTCGCAAATTCGTGATATCGAAAATGTGACTGCCATGACCGCGAACTTGCTACTGTCAAAATTTTCTCGTCCCTTCCCTCGCTTAGATTTCGGTGTCATCTAAACGTGAAAGAAAATAAGAACAAATTTAGGAATAAAATATTTAAACTCTTTTTAAGTTTAAGAAACTTAAAATAAGTTTAAAAATCCAAATAAAATACCTAAAAAAATCAAAAAATTTCTCAAAATTTTGGTTTTTAGCAAAACATAGGAAAAACTATGGTAAAAATAAAAAATAAATGGATTAGAGTGTGGATCTGACCTCGAGACGAAGAAATCAAGTGATTTCGCGCCTAAATACTTGATGTTTTGACCTCAAAATGGATCTAAGAGGTGTATTTTTGCAAAAATGGGGAAGGAGATGAAGCTTAGGCGTCATCCATGGCTAATGGGGTTTATATGTTAATTTTTGTTTAAGCAGGCCGAACCGGCGATTAGGCGTCGAATTCTGGCGCCTAGGCGCCAGACTCGCCTTTCACAAAAATCAATCTAAAAATTTTATTTTCACCCAAAATTCATAAATTCAACTTCCAATTACTCATATTAGAGTAGGGCTTCAGTTTCTAACTTCAAAAACATCTTCCAAAAATTTTAAAATTAAATATTAAATCCACCAATCAAACACAAGGTTTAAATCAAACTCCTCTAATTTCCATTTATAATCTTCAATATTGGATCAATACACTTCAGATAAGTATAATATAATAATTCAAGTCCTAACACATAATCAAACAACACAATTTGAAAATAAATACAACACACATTGAACATGAAATCAAATACACAAATAAACACAATCGATTCACTAAATCGATACAACGACTCACTAGATAAATCACGATCTTCACAATGAAAACTATTCAGCCCACTTGGGAAGAACACTAATGCTCTTTGAAAATCCATAGTCGTTTTCTCGTCGATCCAATTGTTCTTCGCATATATCTCCACTTGAGCATCTTGATAAGCCGCTAGATGATCAAATTGAAGTTTTGCCTACCATTCCAGATGTTCAATTTGATGATACATCTCATGAAAGCGATCTCCAATGCTTTTGAATGGAGTGTATGGGTCGAAATAATGATTGCATAGGGATTGGGGACAAAGATGGGTTAATTTAAAGGTGAAAATCGTGTGAAAAACTGAAAATTTTCGGTTTTTACACGACCCATTAATTGTGGCACTTAGGCGCCAAATCTGGCGCCTAGGCGTCGGACCCATCGACACACAACTTATTCTGGCGCATAAGTGCCGAATTCTGGCGCCTAGGCACGGGAACCATGTTCGAATCTGTTTCATCTAACGTCAAATTTCAAAGTTTTGTTCTCAAAAAATGGGTAAATTACAATGGTAAGATCAGAACAATCTCAATAACACAATTATACATAATTTCAATAAAGGTTAACTTGATCTCCTTTTTACTCACATATGAAATGGAGTGATCCAAAGTCCAAACTTTTATATACTTCAAGATAATTTTTAATTTTCTGAAGTTATATAAAATTAGTCAAGATCGAGGCATAACCATACATTAAAAATGTAAAAACACACTAAAAATAAAATCTATGGGTTGCCTCCCATTAAGCACTTGGTTTAACGTCGTCAGCCCGACCTAAGTAATTCTTTAATCAGGTTGGCTTAATTCATAAGCCTCTTTATAAATCTTTTTAATGTCTTCAAATAAGGCTTTAATCTTAATCCATTAACTTTAAAAAATTTTCCCATTTTGGGGTCTTTAATATCCACAGCTCCATATTGATATACTTTTTCAATTATATATGGTCCTATCCGATTTGATCTCGATTTTTCGTAAAAAGTCTTAAACGAGTATTAAATAAGTAATACTTCTTATCCAGGCTCAAATATTTTTCCCGAAATCTTTTTATCATGTAATACCTTCATTTTTTCTTTATAAATTTTTGCATTATCATATGATTCATTTCTTATTTCATCCATCTCATTTAATTGCAATAATCATTTTCTCTCGTAGTATTCGAATCGAATTAAACTCCTTTATCGCCCAATAAGCTTTATGTTTAAGTTAACTGGGTAAGTGACGATGTTTTTCAAAAACTAACTGGTAAGGTGACATTCCGATTGGTGTTTTATAAGCCGTTCATAAGCCCATAATGCGGAATCGAGTTTATCAACCCGATCGGTTCTTTTAGGATTAACGATCTTCTCTAAAATTCTTTTAATTTCTCTGTTTGATACTTCGATCTATTCCACTTGTTTGTGGGTGATATGCGGTTGCAATTTTATGTTTGATTCCAAATTTTTGCGGTAATGATTGAATTCTTATATTTCTAAAATAACTTCCACCATCCGTGATAATTACCCTTAGCATTCCAAATCTTGAAAAAATCATCTTCTTTAAAAATTTAGATACACTTTGGAGTCACGGTTAGGCAAAGCTACGACTCGATCCACTTTGAAACGTAATCAACTGCTAATAAAATATAAATTTTTCCAGATGATGGTACAAATGGTCTCATAAAGTCTAAACCCCATATATCAAAAATTTCAACTTCCAATATATAATTTAAATGCATTTCATATTTCTTGGATATATTTCCCATCCTTTGACATCGATCACATGTTTTAACATAATGTCTCACATCTCTGAATAAAGTAGGTAATAAAATCCCGAATTTAAAATTTTAAATGCGGCTTTATCTGCTCCAAAGTGTCCTCCAAAATCGGAATCATGACATTTTTGAATAATTGCAAAAGTTTCTTCATAAGGTACGTATCTTCGAATTATATAATCTCTTCCTAATTTAAATAAATGAGGATCTTCCCAAATATAATATTTAGCATCATTTTTAAATTTCTTAATAAATTTTTCATTCAATCCATAAGGTAGAATATTGCTAACTAAATAGTTAACTATATCTGCATACCAAGGTGTTTTGTATCCTTGAATAACATATAAATGTTCATCAGGAAATTTCTCATTTATGTTTTCTTCAGTAATAACATCATTCTTAATTCTAGATAAATGATCAGCAATTTGGTTGTCCGTTCCTTTTCTATCCACTATTTGAAAATCAAATTCTTGTAGAAGTAAAACCCATTTTATTAGTCTAGGTTTAGCATCCTTTTTTGACATTAGATATTTAATAGTGGAATGATTAGTATGAACTATGCATTTAGTTCCAAGAAGATAAGGTCTAAATTTATTAAAGGCATATACTATAGCTAGAAGCTCTTTCTTAGTAGTAGTGTAATTTCTTTGTGTTTCAATGAGAGTTTTACTAGCATAATATATAACTTTGAAAATTTTCTCATATTTTTGTCCCAATACAGCTCCAATTGCAAAATCACTTGCATCGCACATTAATTCAAAAGATTTATTCCAATTAGGTGCAACAATGATAGGTGCAGTTATTAATTTTTCTTTTAAAATATTAAAAGCATTAACACAATATTTGTTAAATTCAAATTTAGCATCTTTTTCCATTAAATGACAAAGAGGTTTAGCAATCTTAGAAAAATCCTTTATATATCTTTTTATAAAATCCAGCATGACCTAAAAAACTTCTCACATCGGTAACAGTAGTAGGTGGTTGTAATTCAGCAATAATTTTCACTTTTTCTTGATTTACTTCCATCCCTTTTTGTGAAATCTTGTGACCAAGTACGATGCCTTATACGACCATGAATTGACATTTTTCCCAGTTAAGAACTAAGTTTGTTTCTTCACATCTTTTCAAAATTTTGGAAATATTTTCCAAACAAGATTCAAAAGAAGTTCCAAAAACTAAAAAATTATCCATGAATAGTTCAATTCCTTTGTCAATCAAATCACAAAATATTGACATCATACATCTTTGAAAAGTTGTAGGTGCATTACATAAACCAAAAGGAATTCTTCTAAAGGCAAATGTTCCATAAGGACTTGTAAATGTTGTTTTCTCTTGGTTCTCAGGAGCGACAGGTAATTGATGATAACCAAAATATCCATCCAAAAAACAGAAATATGAGTGTCGAGCTAATTTATCAAGCGTTTAATCCAAGAAAGGTAAAGGAAAATGATCCTTTCTAGTGGCGTCATTTAATTTCCTATAATCAATGCAAATTCGCCATCCAGTAACTTGTCTTGTAGGAATTAGTTCATTTTTATCATTGAAAATGATAGTTACTCCTCCTTTCTTTGGAACACAATGAATAGGACTTACCTATTGGCTATCCGAAATAGGATAAATAATATCAGCATCTAACCGTTTAACAATTTCTTTTTTAACAACCTTTTTCATGATAGGATTTAATCTTCTTTGCGGTTCAATAGTAGGTTTAAAATTTTCTTCCATTAAAATTATATGCATACAAATGGACGGGCTTATTCCTCTTATGTCAGCAATTGTCCAACCAAATGCTTTCTTATAATTCTTTAACACTCCTATCAATTTTTCTTCTTGATCTTTACTTAGCTCGAAGAAATAATAACGATGTAAAGTTAATGAATTTCCCAGAAATGCATACTTTAAATGTGAATGTAACATTTTTAATTCCAGTTTAGGGGCTTTTTTAATTGAGGGTAAAAGTATATCATTTTGAGTTATGTCCAAAGTTTCCCAATTATCTTTAATATAATGAGTTTATTCTTCATTTAGTTCTTCATCTTCATCGGTTAATAATTCAAATTTTTCTTCATAAATGACTTTACATTTTTCTTGATAATGTTTCTCAATTAAATAATCAATTATATCCATTCGATAACATTTTTCTTTGTCAGTGTACTTCATTGATTTAAGGACATTAAATTTAATCTCTTGATCATTAACTCTCATGGTTAATTCTTCTTTTTGCACATCAATCATAGCTCGTCCGGTCACTAGAAAAGGTCTCCCTAAAATAATAGGTATTTCTTTATCTTCTTCCATATCAAGTACAACGAAATCTACAGGGAAGATAAATTTATCTACTTTAACAAGAACATCATCTATAACTCCTTTAGGGTAAGTGATAGATCTATTAGCTAACTGAAGGGTTACAGTGGTGGGAGTAATCTCTCCTAAATTCAACCTTCGAAAATAGAAAATGACATGAGATTAATACTTGCTCCTAAATCGCATAAAGCTTTTCCACAAAACTTTCCTCCAATAAGACAAGGTATAGTAAAACTTCCAGGATCTTTAAGTTTTTGAGGTAATTTCTTTTGAATTATTGCACTATATTTTTCACTTAATGCAACAGTTTCAAAAGCTTCAAATCTTCGTTTCTTACTTAAAATATCTTTCATAAATTTTGCATAAGTTGGCATCCGTTCCAAAGCTTCAGTAAAAGGTATGTTTATAAGTAAGTTTCTTAAAAATTTCAAAGAACTTAGAAAATTGATGATCGAAGCTTCCATCGTTTAAGTCTTCGAGGAAAAGGTGGTGGTGGTTTTTCAACTTCCATATTAATAGAAATATCAGTTTGATCTTTTATTAGAGAAGGAGTTTCTTTAGATTTTTCAATCTCTTCAACCTCATTCTCATTTTCAATTTCATTCTCGCATTCTTTCTTTTAATTACTTTCCACTTCTAAGTTAGACAGACTTTAACATGTTCATGTTCTTTTCCAGTTTCTTTTGGATTGATTTCAACATTACTATGAAGTGTTCCTGGGGGTCTATAATTAATTAAATTAGGATTTGTCCAATTTGATTCTCAATATTACGAATAACAGTGTTTTGATTTTGTAATTGATTACTTAGTTGTAAAATTAATTCTTCTATAGATAACTTTTTCTGTTGATTGTTAAATCCATGTGGTTTATAGTTTGAATTAACTTGATTATTCCAATTTCCATTGGGATGAGATTGATTATTACCCCATTGTTGTGAATTATTCCAGTTAAAATTAGGATGATTTTTCCATCCAGGATTATAATAATTTGAATAAGAATTATTATTACTAGCAATAGCTTGTAAAGTTTCAATAGTTTGAGAATCTTTCATATTAGCAGAGTTATTATGTGATATATTAATAGCAAAACTATCTAATTTCTTAGACATTGCTGCTACTTGTGAAGCTAAAATATAAAAGGCTTCATTATCATGAATACTTGTCATTCTTTTAGGATTAATCTTTTCAGAAGGCCATTGAAAATTATTGTTAGTCATTTCTTCAATTAAAGTGTAAGCTTCTTCAAATGATTTAGACATTAAAGAACCTCCAACAATCAGCATCAATAATTGATTTTAAAGATCCAATTAATCCATTATAAAATGTTTGAATAATTAACCAATCGTGTAAACATGATTGATGACATTTTCTTAATAGTTCTTTAAATCTTTCCCAAGTTTCATAAATTATCTCCCCTTCAAATCGACTAAATGAAGTAATATCATTTCTTAATTGAGCGAGTTTTAGAAGGAGAAAAATATTTAGCAAGGAATTTTTGTGCCATTTCACTCATGTTTTAATAGAACCTGTTGCTAATGAGTTCAGCCATATCATTGTTTTATCTCTTAAAGAAAAAGGAAAGAGTCTAAGCCTAATATCATCATCAGAAACATTGTTATATTTAAAGGTGGCACAAAGTTCTAAAAAACTAGCAAGATGTAAATTTGGATCCTCATTTGATGTTCCACTAAATTGATTGTTTTGAACTATTTGAATAATAGATCGGTTTAAGCTCAAAAGAATTAGCATCTACAGTGGGTATTTGAATACTACTATGAAGTTCATCAACTGTAGGATTAGCATAATCACTTAATGGTTTATAAACATTTTGATCATTAATTTCAATTGGATTTTATAAATTATTAGGTAAATTAGTCATTTCTTGAAATTTTTGAATTTGTTTTCCTTTTTTAATTCTTCTAACAGTTCTTTCTAATTCAGAATCTAAAGGTAATAATCTTTCAGGTCCACGCATGAAAAGTCAATTAGTAAGAATTAAAATAAATATTATTATTATATATATGTTTTTTTATAATAAAGAAAAATGAATAAAATAGAAATACTTAAAATCTAAAAGTTTGCCTCTTCGATCCCCGGCAACGGTGCCAAAAACTTGACCCAATATAAATATATGAGTACTAAAATCTTCTTCCCAGGCAATGACGCCAAAAACTTGACCCAATATAAATATATGCGTACTAAAATCTTTTTTTCCCGGCAACGGCGCCAAAAACTTGACCCGAAGTCCTCTGAAGATCAACGTACTAATTAATGCTTTCAAAAATATATGTTATAAATAATAATAGCGGCTAGTGTACATAAATATAATTTTATGGAAAATATTTTACACACTAGGGGTACTACGCAAGTATACGTATCGTATTAAGTAATATAGGGATTTGAAACAAAGACCCCAGTATCGTTCCCACGAGGAGAGAGTTATAGATCTTTAAATATTTTTATTTTAAAGTGTTTCTTTTATAATCAAAAATAAAATATTTTTAATTTACTAGATGTAATAATAAAGCAGAAATAAAATAACTGATGTAAATAACAATAAGAAAGCAACTTTCTCCCTTTCAATTAATCCAAGATTTTCTAAGATAACGATAATATTCGTGGAGAATATAAATTTATGGTATTGTGCCAAATAGAAGCATTCATATTATTTACCTTTCGATCCAGTGCAAAGAACATCAGCTAGCCATAGATCGAGCTCGGATGTATTGTTAGAAGAATAGTGTTAATCTAGGCTCACACTACTAGATGTCCAAGGGTGGTATGGTCACGCCCTACTAGTGACCCTTTCCTTTTCTATAAACTAAATCATAAGATTTTAACCGTCACTCTAAAAACTTATCAATTCTACGCCCAATATATAACATCTTCCTATTTATTTGCATTTCACTCGAATAACCCGCATGAGACCTTCGACTACCCAAGGATTCATGTGATATCTACAAGTTAAGAATTCATCTCCTTCTAGGTCTCAAAACTCTTCAACATGTTTTAACAATTTAAATAGTAAATTAAGAACCGGTATTAATATCACCACAATGTTTTGAAAATATATGATTTTTAATTCTCCGACAAATTCTGTATTATCTTATTTATCTTTTCATAATTGAAAGGAGAAAGTAAAGTAACTACTAAGAACACATTGAAATTAAATAACAAAAACATAATAAATAAACTTTGAATCAAAATAAAAATACTTATCTTAGATGTTTCTCCTACTGAACTTCTGATTTCTACTGACTCCACAGCGTAATGAATTACAGATGCACTAACTCTTTCAAACTCTAAATACAAACTCTAAAATAAACTCACTAATTTATGAAGGAAAGTAAAAAGGTGGCCCTAATATGATCTCTCTAATTCTCTCTCACAGCTTGGACTCAGATGAGAGGCTAGATGGGGCGTTTTTTTCTGAAGGAATACCCGCCTATTTATAGGCTTCAAGGGTTGTTTCAAGGCACCTCTTCAAAATGTGTCAACATTCAATGAATCTTCTAGAAGGTGTGTCTGGGGCCTAGGCACCGGACACCGCGTCCAGTTCTTCCACCTCTTCACTTTGGATCGCACCTCTTCGCGATTAAAATCGTTTTGAAGCGTCCAAATACATTGTATCACATGTCCTATAAACCAGGAACAACTGCCAGTCTTCTAGAAGGTCCAATAACCGCTCACACCGTCAAAATATCCTCCCAAAAGTCATCAAAAACTTAATAGTTTTTTGTATCAAGCTGGCGCTTAGGCGCCAGGCTAGAAATTTCGACAATTTTGCATTTTGGCTCTATTTTTGCTCCTTTTTGCTCCTTTTTTTTTCTTTTTCATATGTTTCTTCTTCTTGAATATTTTTGTATCACCTACATCCAAAAATACAAAAATACCTTTCATTAAAGCATAATATCCTTAAGATTTAATAAAAATCAAGGCATAAAAATAGGTATTTTTTTTCTTGGATCAGTCATAACAGATCAGAGGAGTTTAAAGTATCTTCTAGAGCAGTGGATGGTGGAGAAGTATCAGAGATGACTAGAAAAAAATATTACGTGTGGTTAACGGTAGACGTCACCCCGCATGTGAATTTTGGGTGACGGTTGTGTCCGGATGTGCAGACACCATACGCAATATTTTCTCCTGTCTTACATAAGCATATAACCCTAGTTTACATATCCCCATGTACAACAACAATAAACCTTTATCCTACCAAGTGGGGTCGCTACTCGAATACTTTTTCTCCATTGGTTCTATTGAGTGTCATATTTTTATTTTATTCTAATAGATTAAGATTATCTTTTATACAATTCCCAAGTCCTGTTAGGTCACCTCTGCCTTTCTTAACATCAGTCAAAACTAAAACATATACTCTCCTAGCCTGATTAGGAAATGGTCGACGATTAATATGACCAACCCTATCCCCATATCCTTACAAAAAAAAAAATAAATAATAATAATAAATAAATCTAGACTGAACCAAAGAAAATACAAACTATCAAAAAAGTGGCATCTTAAATCCATTTTACAATAAATTCGATTCTAAAAAAAAAATTTAAATACATCAACTTCATTTTATATTACATTTGACGCTCGGCTGAATTCTAACTATTTATAATAGCCGCCCTTAAATTATATCATTTTCCATAACATATTTCCTTGTTGACCAAATGGAATCTTGACTTGTGAGCTACTATAACATATTATCTCATAGATATCGAATAAATATTTTCTTAAAAATAACATTTTAAAAAAAAATTTACTCGTTTCTATATTAAGAGCCGGAGACTTTGAATTAATAGCCGGAGCAGCAGGTAAGAAGCTTCTTATTTTATTTTCAAAACAAATTGAAATTTAAGAAACGTCCCCGGACAAAAGAATATTGCAAAACTCATCCAAAATGTAAGATACGGATAATATATCAGATATGACACAGATGTTAGAGCGGAACAGAGCGAGCCAGCAGAGCTGAGTGAGCGAGTGGAGTCGAGTGGAAGCATTTGTCCAACTGGGAGAGTTTTGTTATGTGAGTTAGGGGTGCGGGAGCAACACTCTTAGAGCATGGTATATGAGTAATTTTTGTTGTATACTAGGGTTAGTAAATCGAGTTCAAATTGACTTTAGTTTGACACGTTAGTTTATTGGGCTCAACTCATGAGCCACTTTTAGAACTTAACCCGAGCCAGTTCACGAATTGACTTGACCCATTTACACATCTGTGCGCAGCTAAGTGCTGCACTCGAATCATGAAATGCTAATATACAGTCACCATGGTACAAATGAATAAACGTAAAACCGTGCCGTGCCAAATTCCAGGAGAAAAAGACTTAAATATTTATTGATAATTTTTTTGTAATTCAACTGTTATACAATTTTGCTATTGTCTTTTACATACAATTCCTACTAAAAAATGACAAATACAGCTCTAGACGTGAATAACTTAAAAATTTCCATCAAATTTCGTAATTTTTTTTTCTCGACGATAACCCGTTAATGCTCCTTATAAGATAACAGCACGAGCAATTTGATTTTGAATTGAAATAATCAACTAAAGGCGATTTTTTGCTGAGTTGGGTGATCGAGGGATAAATCCGCCTAATAATCAGATGTACTAAATTTAGATTTATGTCGTAAAAATGACGGGACAAAAGAAGAAAAAGATGGAATACGAAATTAAATTTAATAGAGCGTTGGATTATTATTATTTTTTTTTTATTTTGGTCTAATTTAAAGTAAATCTATGGTGAAATCTTATAAATAATATGCTGCCAAACATCGCCCAAATGTGATTTAATTTGATTTTAAGTGAAACTGAGAGTGTTTGTAAGGTTTTTTTATCTGACCATAGTTTAAGGCACATTTGAATCATTTATTTTGATGTGAGTGAATTAAAGGCAAAAAATAGTTTGATTTGGACTTTTTTTTCATAAGTTTGAAGTTAAATTGAATTATGAACAAACTTCCCCATGTTTTTCAATAAATACATATAAAATTATACATGGATGTATAAATGTAATAATAAAAAAATAATATATAATAATAGTTACACACACACACACACATGCATTTATTCATTTACCTATGTGGGGGTTCATATTGGATTTATTTAGTTCTTGGAATCTAGATTTTTCGTAGGCACAAATCATAATGATTAATTGCATTCTAGGCATAATACAAAGAATACTTTTGATGAATTTTTTTTGACTCGCACTTTTTATTTAACACTGAGATTTTTTATCGAGATAATCATAATAAAGGAGTTCCAAGTCAAAATGGTTAGTCAAACAAGTGGTACCACAATGAACGAGAATGCTCTAAGAAAGCTAATAAGGGATTCGAAGTCTTGCCCGAAAGAGTTCAAGTGACAATGAGTTTAACTAGACTAGACATTGAAAGGATGATGAGATGCGAGTCTAGTTATCTAAGGGGATATTGCATAAAGGAAATTAAAGATAGGGACGCATAGAATCTCAAGTGATAGTGCTAAGTGAATGAACTTTATAGGTCAAGGAGACATTTCACATGAAGGAGAAATAACTAAACAATAGTCACAAGAAATAAATTGTAATAATTGACCTAGTGAATACGGTCTAAATTTGTTAAACAATTTGGGAGAAAATGCCCTTATTGATTTAAAAGTTTAAAAATAAAGGCACGGAATGAATTGAATTGGAGAAGAAATAGTTTAAATATTCTTGAATTAGAGCTTTTAATCTAATACTTCGTGTTCTCCTTCCTTGCAATAGATCATAACATGCCATAAAGAGCATCATAAAAATAATCATTACATAAAATATTTCTCGCTTCATTTTGCCATTACTATAATATGTAATATAAAGTTTTAAGTAAATTCACAAATACCAAAACACCAACGTTAGAGATATCATATGAAGACATTCATAATGATGTTAAGTACGATTTGCATATAGCTTGATGTAAAAGATAATGTGAATCATGCATGTACTGCAATTTTTTATTTTATGATCAAATACAATATTATAAGTAATATATCACCTCAAAAGATAAAAATTAAGGTTTTCAAAAATTGACCTAACACGCAAACTTGATATGAATCAGACTAAAAAAATCTGAGTTCGGGTTAATCTAAATAATTTTTTGGTCGATTTCGGGTTAAGAATCTTCAAGTATTAAACTCCCCTTGGCCCTTTGGAGAAAAATTCAATTCTAACTGAACCGATTTGAGCCTTTGACCATGAATGACCCATTTGAGTCACCTTGGGCCCAACCTTCCAAATTCAATTTAAACTTAATTTAGACTAGGACGAACATGTCCATAGATCATTCCCTACCCAATCAAACTCATTCAACTCTCAATTATTCCCAATTGGTTGGGAGACCCTTCTAGGTTAATTTGAGCCAATTGAGACAAATTTGATCCAAATTCAAATTAAATTAATCAAATATCTCTTGGGAGTCAAATTATAGCTATTCAAATTCAATTGAGACTATTGGACCCTAACTGTGACTTAATTGAGTTTAATTAACTAGTCGAAGTCATGCCCAATTAAATTGAGTTCAACACTTCCAAATACTCTCTCACATGGATTCTCAACAAATATAACCCTAATTTGATCTACTTGTCTTAGGACCCATTGTGACCTAAATAAACCCACTTGTGTCATTTTGGCTCAATTTTAATCCAAACTCTTTTGAAATTCAATCCAAGCAAGCATAAGCTAATTTTATGGCCATGAGATTCGCTCATTAAACCCTTACCCATTTTGAACCAAAATTGTCCTATCTGAGTAACTGTTGATTAGAATCATCTACAGTCAAAATTAATTGAAATAAACCTCAAATATAAAAACTCTGAGCTTGTCTAAATGCAATCAAGCCAGCAAAGATTTATAAGGCGCGTATGACCCGAGTAGAAGCAAAACTAGAGCTTATAACTTAACCATATTTATATAAAATTGTCTTCCAAGGTTTAACATAAGTAGTGGAATATGTGAAATCATTCCTTTATCCATCAAAATGATGATTAAGAAAGTATTTACAATTCAACAATGTCGATCAATAAATTTAATGAAAGGTCTTACACACATTTAATAGAGAATTCTTTCAAATCTACCAACATGAATTTTAAAGTACGTTGTTTAAGTCTTAATGGTCCGAAAGATGAACTTATCCGTACCCAGATAATAAGTCTTAATGATCCCATTCTATAGACTAGATATCTTAGTATGTATATTATGGTCAATATGCATTTGATTATAATAAGAGTCTAAAATATGTGTTTAAATAACTAAAGCTTGCAAACTTGTTATGTTTTTGTTTGCATTTATCAACTAATTTAATGTATGCATAGCTTATGTTATGCTACAAAATCTAACACTTGGGTTTTTAATTATTGACATATTATTCTAGTTTATAAACAAGATAAGTATTTATTTTATAATTTTATAAAAAAAATGACCAAGTGGCCAAGAAGTAACAAAAAAAGTGTTCTTTTAATTTATTTTAAGTTTAAGTGGAAAATCTATCCACGCATATTCAAATCTCTAAAGCATCCATAAGTATTGATGTTAGTTTATACGTAAATTTTTAAATCTCTAAGAAGTAATAAAAATTGGTCACATGATAAAATGAATGGAGAAAAATAATAAATATTTTAATATTCACCCACCAGAACTTCTGATCTTCTACTTCATGAGCCTTACTTGCAATACATCAAAATATATAACTAGAAAAACTAACATATAATCATTACCTAATATACTGGTCATTTCACCATGCCATTGATATAATATGTATTTTAAAGCATTAAGTAAAGTTGTGTATACCTATATACGAACATTAGAAATATCATAGAAATTCATTCATAATGACATAGAGTTTGAGATGTGCATGTGCGCGTGTGTATGTATGTATGTATGTTTAGTCAAAAGGATGCAATGAAATATAATACTATTCTTCATTTAAAAAGAAATGGATCTAGTGAGAGTAAATTTCAATATACGCACATTCTAAGAGAATAAGGGGAGATATGTCCATAGTTATACAAGAGATGTTCTTTGTTTTTTAGTTATAGCGTGGTACACTTGTTGTCATTAGATAGGTTTTGGTAGTGATTACCATTGCCTTCTTCATTTAGAAAAAAGATGGGAAAATAAAAGAGAAAAGCTTCTAATAAATGGACTTATGGATTTTTAGCATTGTCTAAGAATGCCCTAAAGAAAAAAGTTAGGAAGCTAAAGTAAGAATCTATTTACAAGAGGTAAAAGTGCTCATCTAATATTACGAAATGGGTCAAAATTGATGAGACGACGAGAGAATGAGAGGGTGTTGCTAAGAGACGAAGACGAAAGAAGAACAATAAGACTCGAGTCATTGGTGCAACATCATAATCCATAATGGGTTGAAATAAACTTCAAATTCAATTGGCGGAGTAGAGTAAACATCAGTAGGACCTGACTTGAGAGATGGTGGGAGGCTAACTTTGAAGGTAGCTCTACCAAGGAATGACGAATGGAAGGCTTATAGGATGGTTCCAAGAAAGAAGATATTAGTTGTAAGTGCTAAGACTTGAGACATTGATTAATGCTAAAATGTGGCACTCAAAGGGCAAGATTTATAAATTTTGCTTGATGAGCACTCAAAGCAATCATTTAATTAGTACAAGAAGATTTGAACTAAAGATGGCTAGCATAGTGAGGATTTATTACATTCCTTGGTGGACATATGATCGAAGTAGACAAAAATATTAGGTTTTATATTGGAAATCGACCTAATTATATAACAAGGAAGCATAAATTCCTAGTAATCCAATAAGAAAAAATCATGCTAAACAAAGGGAGTTAAAGAACAAAGGACTCTAAAGATAGAATTAAGGAAGAGAACATCAAACAAATTTTAAGGAAAAGTGATACTCTAATTTGCATTTCTATTAAATGTTTGGTATTATTTAACAAATTATAGTATGCATGAAATGATAGCCATCAAAGTTAGCATATTAACAGCAGTTTCAATTGCTCATTATTTTGCATTATATTGGGTAGCAATAATCTATCCTTAGCCTAGAACTTGATATCCAATTTATCATAATTTTTTCACCAACAAATAGTGCTGTCAAAAAAGCTCGTTGTTCGCGAACAGTTTATGTTCGGTTCGTCAGGGAGTTTGTGCTCGATTTGTTTGATAAGTAAATGAGACAAACACGAACGATTATTTTCGTTTGGTTACTTAAACGAACAGTGATGCGTTCGTTCGTGTTCGAATTGTTATTGTTCGAAATATAAAATAATTTAAAATAATTATATATGAAAAATTTATGATATTTTAAAAAATTTAATTTTATAAATTATAATATATAATAAATTAATAATAATAATATATTAATATACTTTATTAGTAATATACTAATATAAATATTATATATTTATATAACATAAGTTATATAATTAATATAATATATTATTTATATATATTTATATTAAGTACTGTCAACGACGCATTGTCGCTCGTGTTCCACTCGTTCATTAAGAAACGAACACGAACAATGACTTCGTGAACAATTTCAAATACGAGTTTATTTCAAACAAACTAAATTTCAAACGAACCGAAAACGAACACAAGATCTATTCGTTCGTGTTCACACAATAAAATTTCTAAAAATTGATTTTCACATAACAACTTCATAATCACCAATATAATAAACTAAAATCATTATTCCTTCATGACAATAAATTGTCTCTAATTGATAGTGAAATCAAACTTTAGTTTATTCTAATTTTTTTAAGAATTCACTAATTAAAATTTAATTATTATGAATTTTAGAGTTCTTAAAAAATGAATATAATATATATTTTTACATATTGTATTTATTTTAATATAGATTTACTAATTTAAAATCCCATTTAATGAGAATCTCCTAGAAATTTCCCTCATGGACTAAAATATCTTGGAGGTGGATTAGTGGACCACTACTTTTATTTATTTGTTCCCTTCACCTAAAAAAGATAAGGTGGACACCGACGGTTGTAGAATATTATTCCATTTTTGTCACCACCAAACTAACTTCTTTATTTAACCTTCTTATGGATTATTGATCATATAAGGGTCCGTCTCGGACAGTAATGCGGTGATGGTGCGACGCCGCACTGTAATTTTGATTGTTTGGGTAAATTGTGTTTTGATAGTTTATCTTAAACCGACGTTTTATCACCGGATCGTTAGAGTGCGATTGCGAACTTTCCAAGTGCTTTATCGACTTTAAAAAAAAAAAAAATTAATAAATTACTACGGTTTTTAAAACATCGATTACTTTTAAAGCGAGTAGGGATGACACTTATTATTAAGCTGCAGTTGTCCCAAACAAATCCTAAGTCTTTGATTTGGTGTGTCCACGTGTACAATCAACTTGAGAAAGTATTACATCTGGTTAATCAGATTTGTGGACAATGATTTAAATCATAGGGCGCACGAGTCATCTATGCTCTGCATGCCCATCAAAGGGTATTTACAAAAATACCACCTAATTTTTATTTTTTTACATATCTAAAACTTTTTATTTTTTATATTTATATCACCCAAATCTTTCATATTATTTCAAAAATATCACATAGATCTTTTGGCATAGGTGAGATGATATGGACGTAAAAATTTGAAGTTATGATGTTAGAGATGTAAATAAATAAGAATAAAGGGGTATTTATGTAAATCTCATTTAATAATATTGGGATTTTATTTTCATGAACCGACACGTGTCACGGATAACCGCTTATTTCGGTCACTGGTGTCTGGTTTTCCGTTCTGCGCTTTGAAAGAAAGGAAAGAATCGTGAGGTTGATCATAAGCGGAGTTTGGGAGGGAACGTGTAAAGTCTGGGCTCTCGGAAGCTTGGGTTTAGGGTTTGTAAGAAGGAATAGGGCTAGATTACTCTAGCTTTGCTGGATGATATTTGGTGGAGATATTCATGGTTTACACGAGGAAATCGTTCAAGGATTCG
>CM040428.1:39875706-40142669 GCA_022702705.1 Papilionanthe hookeriana x Papilionanthe teres | reverse complement strand
AAGAAGTGATTGGAGAGGGAGAGGGAGAGAGAGAGAGAGCAATAAAGAACAGTAAAAAGACGGTGTCTTATTCATGACATGGACCACATTTATAGGCCTTGGTTATAATATTACAAAAGTAAATATTAGTCCCCTCATTATTAACTTTTCAAATGAGCGTTTTGGTAATTATAGAGCTACTTGCATATAATAAGACCAAGGGCCGATTCGATTGATGAGGGTTCCCGATCGTCCGGTAAGCCTTGACTCGATATATATCTCGTCCAAAGGAGTGCTCCCGTCGATTGTCCTAAAGGCTGACTACCGCGCTGCAGGAGCTTCTCCTGATGCCTTCTGTCCATCATTCGAACGAGGCGCTTCTATCGCCAACATTCATCCAAAACGATCGTCGAAGACTATGTGCGATCGTCCGCGTCTACTTTTTGAGCCGTTCATCTGCATTGAGATTCGTGCTAAGAAATTTTATATGTATATATTTAGTTCTCCGATTCTCTTGCTCCTCATAAGTTGTCCAGTACACGATGATAAGAGAATTGTTTAACATGAAATAATTAAATGACATTATTGGCAATAACAGACTTCTCTGAATTTTCATGCCCAAACCACTTTAAATAGGCTTTGGGACAAGGGAGTTTGCACCAACTCCGTCTCTTCTGGTGCCTTTGTTTCATGTCCTACTCTTTTCGTGTCCTCCTCAAAGCCATGAGTGATATATAGGCATAGGCCCGTAAGTTGGACGTGAAACGTAAGCCAGCGGGTGAGGTATCCATGGAAGGGGTGAGTAGGAAGAGAGTTGTGCCCAAACTAGGAGACAACGACCTAGTTCTTCTGGTTTCCTTGTGGGCTCACTCTAGAAGAGGGTTGCAGGACAGGCTAGGGGCCATCCTGACGATCATCCTATGGGGCACTCGCCAGGGGTGAGATTGCCCGTGTAGGTGGTTGCGGAGACCGCAGTTCCCCAAAGAGGTCCTGATGAGGCAATGGCTGAGGCCGAGACATAGCTTCGATCAACTAGGAGCGGTCTTTCTTTTGAAGGTGGAGGACAAGGGAAAGCCGATGAGGAATTTTTTTCTTACACCACATCTGTATGGGGGCAGATTCTTGATATGTCGCTTGAATAGCTTTTTGAAATTTCTTTTCAGCAACTGAGGCCCTGACTATCGATTCTGTATCGGTAGATACTGACGTTGGTCCTGAGGATGACGCGATGGTTGTGGATTAGGTTGCGATCGAGGGGGTGAATACGGGCAAGTTGTCGCGGGGGGATCAAATATGGCGGAACTGAGCACACCGCAGCAAGGTGCTGAGCAGGATGTCAAGGATCATGGCGTTGAAGGTCAGAGTGCTGGCCGTCAGATTTGTTCTTGTGCTGCAATGGAGGAGGAGGCGACCGGAGGGCGCCGCGCGTCTTCTGATTTCATACTTTGCCACTACTGAGATGGATGAGCGTTTTCTTCATTTTGTGAGGTATCCTCGAGGAAATGGTGACAGAAGAATCACTGAATTCTTGAGAGAGTCGACCAAGTGTAGAGAAAAGTTGTTGCACTGCGTGAGGAACTTGCGGCTTTTCGGAGGGAGGTGCTTGTGGATCGTGGGGAAGTTATGCGTATGTGTTCGGAACTGTCGGCCATTAGAAAAGCCCTCGCCGCTCAGCCTAAAGATAGTCAGAATGACCATTTCAAGCTGGGCGGCGAGTTTATATATGAACTACTTCGCCGTCGAGGGTATGTCTCGGGCGAAGACGTGAACGATCGCTTGGTCAGATTTTTCCTTCCTTAGTTGTAACCGAGGGTTTGACGCAATGTCCCCCTCTTTTTGTGTAAATAGATAAATTAGAAATGAAATAAACTAAAATATTTTTCTATTTCTGGTAATAATTATTTTACTTAGGTGACGTGTAGTTTCGTCGCATCAGTCGTGTCTGCGGCATTTCGACTTTCCAGAGTTGCGTCGTCGTTTTTTTCCTTTCTCTGGGTTTCACTATCCTCTTCTTCTTCTTTCCTGGCTAGTGTTGTAGACTCCATGTTTCGAAAATACTTCCAGGAATCGTTAGGTTTGATTCATACTCATAAGGTTTCGGTCCTATCCACGGCGAACGTAGAGGAGATTCAGGAACATTTTGTTCTAGATCTAAAAAATTCTCCTACGACCGACCGACAGCCACGAACGGGCTACGGATGATTTCTCTCCTGATCTTTTCTTCTATAAAGATCACTTTAAGATGGGTCTTCGACTGCCATTTTGTCGAGAGTTACGATCAATCTTCAATCGTTATGGCATAATCCATGCTCAGATCCTTCCCAACTCGATTGTCGCCATCATGACTTAAGTGTTCTTCTGTCGGAGAATGAAGATCCTGTGTTTGATCGAACTCTTCAATCATTTATTTTCCTTCCAGATCGGTAGTTATGGGTATATTCAGTTCGCCATCGGTACCAAGATTCAATTGTTGGGGCTTGAGAACAAGTTGAAAAACAGAAAGGCAAAGTTCTTGGTCGCCTCATGTGCGGATGGATGGAGGATCTGCACTTCTCCTACTGAGTGCGAGGTGAAGAAAGTAAAGCACTTGTCAGGGAACATTCGAGACCACGAGGCACTGTTTGAGAGGCAACGTCTCTCTTTGTTTCAGTAACTTGACCCTAACATGATCGAACGCATGATTCTTCTTGATGGTGTCGATACCATGGTCGAGGATTTGTAGAGATCGGCCGACAGCACGGAGGTTGCTCAGAAGTAGGCCTGTCAAATTGGCTCATCGTTCGCGAACAACACGTGTTTGGCTCGTTAAGCTGCTCGTGTTCGGCTTGTTCGTTAAACCTAATGAGCCGAAGACGAACAAATTTTTAAGCTCGAAATGTCAACGAGCCGAACACAAACAAAAATTTGTTCGCTCGTATTCGGCTAGAATTGGCTCAAATATATATATATATACACACACACACACACACACACACACACACACACACACACACACACACATAATAAATAGTCATAAAATTAAATATTATAAATTATAATTAATTAAGTTTGTTTAAAAAAAATTATTATATTTTTAAAAATTAAATCTTATAAATTATAATATATAACAAATTAATAATAATAATATATTAGTATTACTTATATAAATATTATATTTATAAAATATAAATTATAAAATTAATTTAATATACTATGTATATACTAAGAAAACCCTAACCCGCCGCTCTCGAAAGTTCTCAGTTCAGATTCGGCTCTTTTCCTCCTCTGATTCATCTCCTTCTCTCAAAATCGCGATTCGCGAAAGGGTTTCAGCCGCGCTTAAGGTTTGTCATTTGTGTTCCTCTTCAAATTTTTTCTCATAGTTCTCTTCGGACAGTCGATTGCTCTATATTCTTGCTACCGAGAATCACGGAAGGGTTCGGCCGCGACTCACTAAGATTTGTCGTTTGTGTTCATCTTTTAATTTCTTCTTCTATGTCTTCTCGGACGGTCAATTCTCGCACAGTCGATTGCTCTTCGGTCCTTTTTTGTAGATTGAAAAAAAAAAAGAAGATTCAAATTTGTCCTGCAGATATTTAGCTAAATTTGACTCTATGGAGGTTAAGAATGGATGATGAAGCAAGGCTAGTAATTTGATCCCAGATAATTGGCATAAAGTGTAGCTACTCATATTTTTCAGTAAATGATTTTTAAATGCATGTTTAAGGCATGTAACTGCTTTTGCATGAAGAAATATGGTTAAACCCAAGGTTGTTTTGGCGTTAACATCTATTGACTGTATCTACAATAAACTCATCGATCTTATAAGTTTAATCCATTTCATTTCTCTTACTAATTTTGAAAAACTGGCACGGTCATTTTAATCCAGGGCTTGGCACAAGGGGGAATTACAGGAATAAGCTCAATAGCTACCATAATCCCTTCCATGCTCTTCACTCCTCTAACAGGTAACCAGTTCGTTATGCAAACAGAACTACTTCTAGCTCTTCACAATTTGCTATGCCAAAGGTTTGCAAGGACCCCACTTTTTTGGAAACAAAAAGAAGAGGTAGGCTACCAAAAAAAAACCAAGGAATCTAACGTAGATATGTTGGTCCAAACAAATAAAGAGCAGGTGGGTGATCAATATAATGCTGCAGCTCTATTTCATGTTGTTTATTTATTTTTTATTTATTTCAGCTTTTTTTTTTCTTCTAGTTATCAAGATTTTCTGAGATCATATCTCATCGGCAGTGAGAACCTTGTATTTCAAGCAGCCTCAACTTCTTCACCTCTTGAAGTACGGGTAAGATCACAAAGGGGCAACGATTTAATGGTTTCAGTCATCACTTTATTCTTCTACTTGCCAGTTTAAACTCCGGTAGCATTTACCAATTAACCTAGTCTGATGTATTCAGGAAGACGTAAACTCCAATGGGCTGTCAATTAGTACTCATTTTGGCGTGCATGTTAACCCTCAGCATCACCTGGGAGGTCAAGTAAGACTGCAGGCATGCAATTTAGTACCTATATTTTTTATTTTTATTATTTTGGATTTCATGCACTTGCCTTTCATTCACTAAACTAGCCATGCCGTTTGAATGTCGCATTCTGGACATACAACAAGAATTTAGAGTAATAAAACTAGTTTTTTCTTGATAAAACTTTCATCCTAACAAAATTTGCTTATTTCAGAGTCTATACGAACAGCAATCATTGGAAAATCCAGCAAGGGTGCAGTGGCTTTATACACCAAGTCTCCAGGTTCTTGCATAATCAGTTTTGATTTCTCTATCTCATACTAACACCTCTGTTCTTGGCCTTAAAAGCTCTTAAGTTACCTTAACTGGGAAGTTCAATGTTTTTTTTGCTATTTAGAACTACTTGTTGTGTTCCTCTTAACCTTGGCTTTATAATGTTTAGATGACTAGTAATCCTGTAATGGGTGATATTGCTTCTCATTTCTAATGATTCATATGTAATTCAAATATAGGAGGAAGCACATACAGTTCCAAAGACCAGATAGAAGAGTTTGCAACAAACTATGTTCTCCTTAACCTTAGGTGCAGTGGTCTTGCTCACGTTAAGTTCTCAAAAATTCTTTTATTTTCTTTCTACTTTTGATTTTAATAATGACATTATTATGAAATTTTTCATACTGCTGCAGCATTCGCTCTGAGTGTAGCTATGAATGGTGCTATTCGGTTATCGAAGCGGAAATTTAGTGCTTGCGAAACTAGAGTAGTCTAGCTCTGAGAAGAAAATGGAAAGTTCTCTTGGCTAGAGACTTATTATATTTTAATACGTCAAGCTCTATTTCAGGTTATCAGAGGAATTCTCGACGGCGGTTCCTCCATTTCCGAACCTCCCCCATTATCATTGGATCATCAATCATAAAGATCGAAAAATTAATTCAAAATTGTCGTTTAAATTTCATGTATTTTTTTATTTTTTAAGGTTTATGTAAAAGATAAGAATGTACATTAAATGTATATTTATTGAAATGTTCAATACAATTATTTTTTAGATTTTGATTTTTATTTGAGATTTTATTTGTATTTTTTTTACTTCGTTTAGTTTATAAATTATAAAATTTGTAATAAATTGATTCTTATTTTGTAATTTTTTTTAAATAATATGAATATTCTTATTGTGTAAACTTTTGTATTCAAACTGCTCTTATAAATTTATTTTAGCTAATAAATTTTTTAGTTAATAAATCTCTCGAACTTTTATATAAAATTTGCTCTTGAAAAATTTTATATAAAATTATTAATTTATTTTTTTAAATAATAATTATTATAATAATTTTATATTCTAACGAGTCAATTTCGAGCCAAACACTAACATGAAAATATTTTTCGAGCTGAACACGAACACACTGTTCACGAGCTATTTCAAACACGAGCCAATTTCGAACGAGCCGAACACGAGCCCAACCTGAGCTCGCTCAGGCTCGGCTCGTTTACAGCCCTACTCGGGAGAGAGCTGCTGGAGAGAGGGTGGCTTTGAAAAGGCCTCGTGGGAGTGGCGGTCCTCCCTTACTCAGCAGAGGCCAGGGTCGGTCCGGCTCAATCAGGTCGGCCGAGGGGGATGATGAAGGTTGGTGTTACTAATCTTCTAGTCTGTTTGTGTGCAAAATACATTTTCGTGGCCTTTGTGTAATTTGCTAGGTTCTTCGAAGGGAGCGAAGGGTACTCTTCCCGATAGCCTAGCCTTACTGAGTCTGGAGGCCCATCAGTGTGCCTGTTGGCTAGAGGAGTTCTGGAGGTGACGGGGGAGGCCTCATTCTACCTCTACGGGAGCGAGGTGAGGCTATTTGCGCCTCTCGCCCTATCTTTGGTGAGACCAATTCCAAGGAGGTACAAGGGGTCGCAAATAGGATGGAGAACGACGCCCCTAGGAGGGAAGGAAAGGCTCATGTCCCAATTGTTGACTTGCCCCCTCCTCCCATGCAAGAGGGGTATAGTTCCGCCAAAGTGAGCGTTCTCACACGATCAAAGAGCTAGTGTTTGGATGAGCGGTTACTATGCTCTTATTGACAGGGAGAACGGGTAGTTCCCTACCAATCCTCTGAATAAAGATTACCCCTCGATTCTAATCGACATGTTCTAGTCTCACGCTTTCGAGAGGAGCTTGAGGTCGATGGATAGAAGTGACATGGTCTAAGCGGTCATTCGTTACCATGCCCTTTCCTGGCAGGCTTCGCATTTCCGAGCTCTTCTGCTAGACAAACCCGAGGAGGACATTGGGATGTCAGCCTCGAGGGCTCGGAAGTTGAAGCATAAACTCGCTATGTCGGACGGGAGATTGAATCTTTTCCTTGAGGGGAGGAACCCAACAGCATGAGGAAGAGGTAGCAGCTCTTCTGAAGGAAAATAGGGAGTTGAAAGGGAAAATGTTATCGATGGTGACTAGGGAGGCATATGTCGATGGTGTTTCTCATCAAGTTACAGTCAGTACTTCCCTCGTGATCGAGAGGTTTGTAAGGCATAAGCTGGTGGATCCTAAGTGACAAAATATGGAGGAATTTGAGAAGCTCCTCTTAGATTCAAGGAGCGGAGTCCGCTGGCGCCACGGGGACCAGGGAGGCAGATTTTGGGGAGTCTTCGAATTCTCAAGATTAGAGAGGCCCACTTTTATATGTTTTGGTTCCTTTTTGTTTTGTTTTGATTCATTATAAAGGAGAGTATCATTGGTAACCTACAAATGAATTGTCGTATGTATGGAAATTTTTGAAGATGGGGGTTTCATTATCCCAGCCTTTTTCTTCTTTATTTGTTGATTGTTGTAATAAATGAATAATTTCAATTGTTATGAGTTGTTGGCGAGTGTGCTTGCGTTTCACATATATAGTTATCATAGACTCCTTGCAGAGCTTGACGTTGGCAGGTGTTAATGCAACAGTTAACGAGCAGGACTCAACAATTACACACCCCTCGTGGAGCTTGTCGCTATCGGGTGTCGATACGTCCCATAAGCCACAGGCGATGGTTAAACACCCCTTGCGAAGTTTGTAGCTGCTGGGTGTTAACACTTAAAGGAAGGCACAGAACGATCGTTCACGCACCACTCGCGAAGCTTGTCGCTGTCGGGTGTCGATATGTCCCATAAGCCACTTGCGATGGTTAGACATCCCACGTGGAGCTTGTTGCTATCGGGTTTTAACACTTTAAGTAGGGCGCAGGAAGATCGTTCACGCGCCCCTCACGAAGCTTGTCACTGCCGAGTGTCGATACATCCCATAGGCCACTATTGATAGTTAGAAACCCCTAGCGAAGTTTGTCGCTACCGGGTGTCGATATGTCTCATAGGCCACTGGCGATGGTTGAACACCCCTCGCGGAGCTTGTCGTTGTCGGGTGTTAACACTTAAAGTAGGGTGCATGACCATCATTCACGCAACCCTCATGGAGCTTGCCGCTGTCAGGTATTGATACGTCCCATAGGCCACTGGCGATCAGTGAATGAATTGTAAATTTTTAGCCACTCGCAGAGTCTGCTTTCTAAGTGTAACTGCCTCAGTTCTTCAAGCAAAATTGCATAAGTTCCCCGAGTGTAAGATCATCAGTTCCCCGAGCGTAAGATCATCAGTTCCCCGAGCGCAAGCAAAATCAGAGAAAATATTATTAGCGATATTGAATATGTGAGATCTCAAACTTTCAGTATGAATGTAAAAATGACCCTTTAATATTTTGAGCTTTTAAAAATTAAGAATGGTCATACAAAACAATTATGACAGTGTTCCTTCTACAAGTAGGGATAGCTTTAAGGGAAGAATTTCTTTAGATCGTCACCACTCCAAGTTCGAGGGACGTCATTCCCTACGAATGTCTTCAGTTTGTATGCTCTAGGAACAACTCTCTGGTGGATGATATAAGGGTCATTTCAAGTTTGATCCAGCTTCCTAATAGCTTACGCCCTGGCGGCGGGGTAGACCTTCTTCAGCACTAGGTCCGTTGAGACAAACTTCTCTTTGCGTACGTGTTTGTTAAAACATTTGGTTGTCCTTCGCTTAACCTCTCTTTCCGGAGGGCTGTGTTGGCTCTCTTCTCCTTGGCCAGATCTAGGGTGAGTCAGGCTCCTTCGTTCGCCTCAAGCCACTCTCCAAGATCTTATGGTCGAAAGCTGAGGTGGAGAGCACCCTCTGGCTGTGATTCTCGCATTTGACCGGAAGCATAGCTTCCATTTTGTGAGATAGCATAAAGGGGGTATATTCAGTGGACGTGGACAGTGTTGTTCGGTTCGCTCAAAGTACCGAAGGGATCAGGTCTGCCCATATGTCATTTGCTCATTTTTTTTTCCTTAGAAAATTTAAGATGATTTTGTTTGAAATCTCCGTCTGTACATTAGTTCGAGGGTGATGAAAGGAAGAAAATTTGAGGTTGATCCTTTAGCTCTTACAGAAATCATGAACTCCTTTGTCGGCGAATTGTGTTTCATTACCTGTAACTATGATCAAAGGTAATCCGTATCGGTAAAGCAAGTCAGTTCAGATAAAGTTTCAAACTACTTCCGTCATTATGTGTGTTAGAGGTTTTGCTTTTACCCACTTGGAGAAATAGTCGACGGCCACCAATAAAACTTTCACTGTCCTTCTAATGGGGGAGAATGGTCCCAGAATGTCGACGCTCCACATGGAGAACGACCATGGACTGATAATTAAGTGAAGTTTTTGGGTCGGCTAATGGTGTAATGGTCCGTACTTCTGACATTGTGTACACATCCGGGAATATTCTTCAGCTTTTCTTAGCAACTTCGGCCAAAAGCAATCTTGTTATTGGATTCGGCCAAAAGCAATCCTAGTGTTCCTCAATGCACTTTAGGTATAAGGACGTCACCGAGTTCCTGAAGAGTTTCCTTTCGATTAGTAAGTATTGGGCAGTCATATATTTGAATCTCTTGCGATTTGTGACTTCTTCGTCACTCTCCCCCGTGCTCAGGTACCCGGATGTATGAGCTCATCCAGCTTTTCTTCACCTCTTGAAGTATCTCCATTGCTAGTGGTTCTTGAATCGAAGGTCGAACAAGTCTTCAAAGTAATCCTTCTCCTAGATGAAGTCTCTGAGATAGAAGGTCGGCAACCTGATTTTCCTCCCTTCGAACATTTTCAATTTTGAAACTGGTAAAGCGACCGATATTCGTCTTTACCTTCCTTAGGTACTTCGCCAAAATCTCATCCCTGATTTCAAAATCCCCGTTGATCGGGTGCATTATGACTTGTGAATCGGCCTTTTATCATTATGTGGAGGACTCATCTCCGAGGCTAGGAGAAGTCGTGCAATAAAAGCCTCATATTGTTAGTCAATGAAATATTTACGTCAATTAAGTAGTAGTCATTTTCCCTTGCAGGGCTGTACAAGAAATCTCCAAGTCTAGCACTGATTGGTCGGATGTCCCATTGGTAAATAATTTTCGAGTCAATTTGTCGATCGCCAGATCCTCGTTTGCCCCTCTCGATTCAGAGAAATCTGTAAGAAAATCTGCAACAGCTTGTGCTTTTACCGTTCAAAGGATATATAAGATATTAAACTCACTGAGTTTCACAATCCATTTGCGTAGTCGATCGGAGTGCTCTGGTCTGATAAGAATAGATTTTAATGGGTGATATGTTATAACTTGTATGAGATGTACCTGAAAATATTGTCGGATCCTCCATGCTGAAATGACTAAGGCGAATGTCAGTCTCTCTATTATTAGATATCGATGTTCAACGCCTTTGAGAACTCAACTAGTGTAGTACACTGAGTGTTGTTTCACAAGTTCTTCTATGACCAAGACCGAATTGACGGCTTTTGGGCTGACCCCCGAGGAAAAGATAAAGCTTATCTTTTCCTTCAGTTTCGGGCTCTGAAGAAGGGGAGGAGAGGCGAGAACTGCTTGAGTTTCCTGAAGGCCTCTTTGCATTCCGGGGTCTATTCAAAACATTTCGCTCTCCTGAGTACTTTAAAAAATAGGGCGCATTTATCACCTGACTTGGAGATGGATCTGCTCAAACCTGCGATCCGACCAATTAGCTTCTGGATTTCCTTGATGTTTTTAGGGATGGCATATCAAAGAGTGCTAGGATCTTTTCCTAATACCTCGGGAAGGTGCACTTCAGTGGGTTTGGTTTCATACTAAAATTTTTAAGTGTTAGAAATATTTCTTTTAAATACTTGATATGTTGTTCGGTCAACCAACTCTTAACCAGTACATCATCGACATACACCTCAATGTTCCTTCCATTTTTATTAGCAAAGATTACAAGTATTAGGCATTCGTAAGTCGCTCTGGCATTTTGAAGCCCAAAGGGCATTACATTATAACAAAAAATTCTCTCATAAGTAATAAAAGCGGTTTTTTCCACGTTAGCTAGGTCAATCTTGATCTGATGGTATCCAGAGAATGCATCAATGAAATTTAGGACTAAGTGGCCAACTGTCGAATCCACCACGGCATCGATCTTCGATAGAGGGTAAGAGTCTTTTGGACAATCAGAGTTAAAGTTGGTGAAATTCACGCATATCCTCCATCTTCGTTGGCCTTCTGCACCATCACTACGTTAGAGACTCGGGTGGGGCATTGTACTTACCTAATGTAGCTCGCCTCCAGCTTTCGTACTTCCTCTCAGACTGTCCCTCCAACATCATGGTTGAGCTTCTAATCTTCTGTTGCATGGGTTGAGTTGATGGATCGATGTTCAATCTGTGGCACGTTGCATCGATCGGCATGCCCGACATCTTAGTGGTTGTCCACGTGAAATCATCTTGATTTTCTCGGAGGGTTTAATTAGCAGTTCCTGTGACCTGCATCAAAAGCATCACTCATCATAAAACATCTACCTGGTTCTCTTTCGACCGCCAAAATCTCGCGGGTGGTCTCGTTAGTCTCAAAGCCACCTTCCCTTGTATTTTGGATGTCCAGAAGATCGTGTTGCACGTTCCTTATAGCTCGCAAGTAGCATACTCAAAACTGCTCTAGGTCACCCCTGACCGTGATAATTTCTACATCTTCAGGGAACTTGCCAGTAACATGATAAGTAAAGACCACCGCTCTAAAATTGTTCAACAGCGATCGACCGAATATAGCATTATACGTCAGGGGTGAATCCACCATGAGGAAATCTTCCTTGAACTTAAATTGTTTCTCATTTTCTCCCCAACTTACCGGGAGCCTAACCACTCCCAGCGCTTCCTTCTTTTCGCCTGAGAATCCAAGCAGCGGACCGGCCAATGCCATCTTGGTATAGACAGTAGTCGGTCTTTTCCTGCACATGGATCATCATCCTTCCATTGTTGGTTGGTGGTTCCCCTAGAGGGTGTTGAGTGTTCCTTATTGTGCCGACTCTTCTCCTAGAATTGGGGTCGCTGCTAGGGCAAAGGCTGCCCTAGATACTGCAAATTGTTCTAATATTTGGTTGGTGATCTATGTTCTCAAGTGTTGCAGACCTTGTAGGGCGAATTCTTCCATAAACTCCCATATGCATGCTGCCTCATCTACATTCCTCTAATTAGATTCTCCCCATTATTGTTGTTAGGCTCATCTTCTTGTTAACGATATGTTTCCACGCTCACCGCACCTTAAAGGATGTTGAATCCAAAAGTGTCTGAGAAACACACTCAAGAAATAGAATGTTCTGTTAGGAAGTGATTAGAGAGAGAGAAGGAGAGAGAGAGCAGTAGAGAACAGTAAAAAAAAGAGTGTCTTATTCATGATATAGACCCTTATTTATAGATATAGGTCACAATATTACAAAAAAATATATTAGTCCCCTCATTATTGACTTTTCATTGAAGTTTTTTGATAATTATAGAGTTATTTATATATAATAAGACCAGGGGCTGATTCGATCAATGAAGGATCGTTCGGTAAGCCTTGACTCGATCGATATCTCGTCTGAAGGCTGACTACTGCAATGCGGGAGCTTCTCATGACGTCTTCTATCAATCGTTCGAATGAGGTGTTTATGCCGCCAATTCATCCAAAATGATCGTCGAAGGCTATGTGCGATCATCCACATCTACATCTTAAGTCATTCATCTGCTTTGAGATTTGTGGTGACATCTTTTTATTTGTGTAGTTCCCCATTTAATTGTATACTTATTTGAAACTCTTCATGTTACCGTGAGGTTTATAAAAGCTAAAATGTATTCTTTTTTTTTCTTTTTTCTTTTTTTTTTGTAAATATTTGTCAATTTTGGCAGCTTGCATAGGCTTGAACTAAAGAATATATTTTTGTAGCAATTTTCATACATTTCCTCTTTTTTCATTCTTGTGTGCTTGTGAAACTCTCATACCAAGTCTTACAATAAAATATTTAAAAGAAGAATTTCATCATTGCATTCTTTGCATTGAAGAGTATTCAAAGTCAGACACATAATTTACCCATGAGTCAAAAAAACCTTTTTCACATATGACCAACTCCTAACCCTTAATGCTAACGTTAATGCAATCAATGAAAAATTAGCCCTTCTAACTAAGACTATCTAATAAATGAATAATTGGGAAGGAACTTCACTAGGTGTAGCTTTATTGGCCCTTAAACTTATGCACCACCTTCAACTAGACTTACTCCACCAATATGGGACCATCTTCATTTGATATGCTAAAAATCCATCATGAAACTCTCTCTGCAGGCCAGTTTAACACATTAATTGACACTCACCCAAAAAAACTCTAGTCATGGCAGCCTGATCCTCTAGGAGAGGCTCCTCGGTCACAAAATCAAATGATGCAAAGCTTAAAGAGATGCTCACGAACTATACCAATGGCATCAAAAGACAATGAAGTGTGTTTCTATGAGTCTAAGGTATTCCAATTGATCTCAACAACAACCCAAGGGTGCATACCGTTAAATGACTCCCAAATTTAGCATAATCACCAATGGATCCTAATTTAATGGATCATTCCCAGTACAGTCACATAACAACCTCCACAAAGACGTTAATTCCCAAGAAAGGTAGCCCCACTGATGTTCTTTGGTGTGAGATTGTATCCATTTCACATCCACACAGGCACTGCATCGAATGTTCCTAGGTGTTAGATTCCACCCCGCCTATGGGTAACCTCTAAAAACACTTTCTCTGCAGATTGGATCGAATGAAAAGGAAATAGAACTTGGGAGAAAGATTTCAGCACATAAAAACTGCAGCATAACAATAAAATTTCCCCCAACATGATCACGGAAAAATAATAAAGGAATTGAACAAGGGTTTTGCGCAATAAAACTAGGAAAGAGGGATCGTCACAATAGATACGGGAGGGGAAGAAGATGATCGACGACGAGAAATCTGGCGTAATAGAAGTTGACAAAAGGGTGCCACGAACTGCAAGAAGAAGAGTGACAATCAGAAGCAAGTTGACTTAAGTAAATCCGAGCCAACAGTATTTCTTAAGTCTTGCAATAAGACCATGATTTGGTAAATCAAACTTTGGGGTAATCCGAATTAGTTTCCGCCAGAAAGCTTTAGGTAGTATTTAGCATAATACTGCTTAAATTCCGAGTTGACGAGGAATATAACTGACTGGAAGAAATCTAACAACGAAAAGGTGGTAAAAGAAGTAAATGCCGATCCACAATTCTCACCATCAATTGTTCCTTCCCGAGCCTCGCAAACAACCATTGCTCGGCGAACAGGCTTCCTGAGTTCCGCGACCATGTCTGACCTGAACCTCCTTTGACGCAAGACCCGTGATCTTCCATTGCCGGCTGCACTAGAAATGGAAATGATCGCCGATCTTGAAGAAGAAGAGCAATACGCCGCCACTGTAAAAGCAGAAAGGGGAGACGCAATTGATCCAAGCACTTGAGCGGCCATTTGTTGCGAATCTACGATCCGAGGACTGCATCCAGTTCCTCACTACGGGGATGAATCTCAGATCTTAATTAATAATGATGCTGAAGGGTTGAAAAGTGCATTTACGTATATACCACTAAATTCTTATGTATTTACCTATCTAACCTAAAAATATTTCCAACTTAAAATTTTTAACATGAAATCAAAATTATCAGTTTTACTAATTTTTTTAAAATTAAAAATATAAATTTTAATACATAAATTTTAAAACCATAGTGTTATAGTTATAATATCAAACGTTAGATAGTAGATATGTAAATACAAAAAAAATTATGTGATATCCATGCAAGTCCTTAAATTGAATATAGTTAATTTATTCACAAGTTATGACAACGACACTACAACAACAAAGCTTCAATCCCACTCAGTGGGACCGACTACACGAATCTTTTATCTCCATTGCGTCCTATTCAGTGTCATATTTTCATTTAATTCTAACAAATTAATATCATTTTTTTTATAGAATAAGTCCAAGTCTTCCTAGGTCTACCTCTACCTTTATTAAAATAAGTCAATCTACAACATCAACTCTCCTAATCGGATCATCAGATGGTCGACGTTTAATGTGACCAAACCATCTAAGACGACTCTCTAATTTTGTTTGTCAATAGAGCTACACTAACCCTATCACGAATATATTCATTTCACATTTTGTCAGTGTGAAGCCACTCATCCACCTAATCATTCTCATCTCGGCAACTTAGTATTTTGTTTCTCTTTTAAAGGCCAATATTTCATGCCATAGAGCATTGCAGGTCTCACCACCATCTTATAATTTTTTTCTTTCAGTTTAAGCGGTACTTTTCTATCACACAATAGACTCGAAGCATTCATCCACTTCAACAAACCAACTCGAATTCTACTATTAACATCCCCATATATATCACCATCGTTTTGAACGATAGACCCGAGATATTTAAATCGTTCACATCTTTTAATAATTTGATCACTCAATATTACACTTCTGTCAGTAGAGCTACTGCTACTAAAATTTGAATTTTAATTAATTTACAAAAAAATTAATCATAAACAAAACAAGTTAATAATGTTGTGAGTGCCACCAATTGGGCTGCTTCGTTGCAAGAATCAAATCACATCAAAGGCGTCAAATCTGACCACGAATGAATCCGAACCAATAAATAAATGGAGCATTCACATTCTTATCTATTTAGGCGGTTCCCACCTAAAATTTTTAATTTATATTCATAATAAAAAAACATTATACTTACTAATTTTATAAAAATAAAGTTGCATTTTTTATGCACGGTTTATAACACTAAAATATTTTAAATGTAAATATTTTAGACATTACATATGATACAAATGGATCTTTTGTCACGACAACAATTTCAAAATAAGTTTTTGAGTAAAAAATATTCAATGTTGAATTGAAAATTTTCAAGAACCTTGATTTCAACAAGTTTGCAGTTGAACTGATCGGCTCGATGAGAATGACCTAATGATTTAAAAAATGATCTGATCTGAGTTAAGTCAAGATCAAGCCGGTAAACCACTTTTAAAAGATTTAATACATATTTGGAAGATCAAACAGATTACAAATTTGACAAGCCTATAATCAAATCGAGCATTTCGATAAGATGAATCCAACGAACCTATGATCGCTTTATTATGAGATCGTTAAGGCACTCAAATGCTCATTTAACGCCATAAGAAGACTGAAGGTTGGTGAAGGAGTTAGAGTTCAGCATCGCTTCTGCACCCCAGGTCGGATGAATACCTCCCACTTCTGCAGCCGACAACCACTGTTTACCACCACCTGCTGACCACCTTCAATCACTCACCTGACTTATTGCAATAAAACCCTTTATAGAAGCACGACGTGTATTGTAGAATCGTGACATACATTGTTAAGTAACGATGCATCAAGCAAAACATCGCATACCATATGTGGTGCAACGACGCCTCCCAAAAATGGTATAACAATGCACCTCACATGCGATGCATTGACACTCACGAATATGATATAATAATGCATCCCGAATAAGTTGCAACAACGCACCCTGATGATGGTGTAACAAAGCATCCTACATAAGGTGCCACAATGCCTCTCGAAGATGGTGTAACAATGCAACGTAAAGATGATGACTTTCTTCGAACTCCTAAAGCTCTCTCATTGAAGCCCACCACTACGACCTATGTTACCAACTACGATATATGTGGTTCACTTCTCGTGCATATCTTTATTCCGCCCCATACAATCTACTAACACCGTCAAAACTCACCACTGCAACTTATAAGACCAATTACAACTTGTGTGGTTCCCAACTCGTGCAACTTTTGGTTTTGGCCTCTACGACTTACGTACATCATCACTCACCATTACATCATATGTGACCAACTACTGCTTACATGGTCTGCAGGTTATGCAACCCCAACTTTGGCACTTATGACATATGAACATTATCACAACTCACCACTATGACCTGTGTGGCTCACAGCTTGTGCAGCTCACGATTACGATAATGATGGCCTACAAATGTCATCACAACTAACAATTATGACATATGTGACCAACTATGTTCTACGTGGCTCACAACTCCTACAAATTCCTACTACGACCTTTGTATCTAATTAACACTCCTAAAACAACATCTACCGCTCACACGACCAACCACTACCATTGCTTTCAACTACGACCTATATAATAAGTTGATGCTACAACAACCGTCTACAATATTAATGATGAACTACTACCACCATAGAAATCGACTATGACCCTTACAATCTGATGTCACCGAGACCTACATCCATTACAGTCAGAGTACAACTACTATTGAAAAACTATTGTTCTATATTTACAATAATCAACTTTATAATTCAATCTTTCTTTATTCATAAGAAGGGTGGACATGTATACTTGTCATTAATAATGAATTATTTTAACTAAGCTAAGCCCCATAAATTTTTTCCCTTTTTCGGGGTTTTTCATGTAAAAATTAAGATGTACCCCTTGCCCAATTCTCTATTTTACATATATGTGTGTGTTAGATCTTCATTTAATACTAAAATGCTAAATTACTACTTGATCATCGTGTACCTCCCGACACGCAACAAGATATTTAAATGCATAAGAATTATTTGATATGTATGTAAATTTCGTATAGAGAAAATGAATTGAGCTTGATTGGATTTTCTCACCCCACGCATTTTCTACCTAATCATTACATCAATGGTATGAGCTATTTGGTCATATGTACATACACATTATTCTACAAATAATTTAATAAAATTTTCACTTTTTGTTTCTTTTTTCTTTTATCTGAATAGAACTCCATGGCATAAATGATTAAGTTTGAGTGAATGAATACTTAGTTAAAAACCTATTATGATTATTATTTAACATTTCAACTATTGAACACCAATTTATTTTTTATAATCAGTTGATCCAATCTTGACATATATTATGAAAAGAAGTGAAGAGTATACTGATTCACCCATGACAATGATGAACATCAATAATATTTAGGTGTCTATAATTTAATTGAAAGTGAAGATATTTGGAGATGATTTGCATAATGTGTAAGCATCAATTGTATGTTAAATGGCTTGGGCACTGACCATTTGTTAATTTTGTTCCTTGTAGGAATATCTTCAATGCTTCTTCTAGTAAATACCAATTGCATGTGAAGCCAACCACCCTCATTGCTCCCATAGTGAACCAAACCTAATTGAGATTGCTCCCATTGCCTTCGCACCCTTCGCTGCAATGCTATCTTTGTGCATCAACTCCCCTTCTAATTTAAGGAAGATCAAAGCTAAAGGCATCATCATTCCTTTCACGTTTCCCTCGAAACTGCTAAACCTTCTCTCTGCACTCTACCACAACCGTCAAAACCTCCCAATTGAACCTTACTTCCACTATCAAATCCTAAACCTTTGGCTACTCCTCCTCCCTCATCCTTCTTCCTTCGTAATCATCGACAGAGAAGTTAGCCCTCTTCTCATTTTTTCTTCAATCAATGTCAGATGTCGACCTTCCCTTGCATCTTTTATCAACCAAGCAATGAACGTGACTTTTATTTTCATCACTTTCTTCTTTGTTTCGTAGCTCTTTTTAAGCGACTAAAACAAATAATTATATGATGATTAATCTTTTTAATTCAAGAGTGTTGGTAAATGATGTTATCATGTTTGAAGGTTAATTGATTTGTTGGATATTTATTTCGGTGCCTCTTAGACCATGTGACATTCTAGTCATTCCTTTATGAGAGCACGTTATATGTCCAAGATCATACGAGATGATCGGGCCTTCTTGATTGAGTACATTATTAGAGTCGTTAATTAGTTGCCACTTCAATCAAGATATCCTGGTCTTTCTGGCAACCTAGTTGTTGTGATGGGTACTTCATTCGATGGAGACCACAATTAACTCTTGTCAGTTTCTTACGAGAATTATAGCAGATGACTCTGGTCATGTGAAATGATCCAGCCTTCTCAATTAGCCATACTCTATAGTTAGCGGCCGATTGTGGTTCAAGTCGGGATACGTCAGGTGTTCTAGCCACCTGATTGAGCTATGGGTGTCTCACTCGATGGGAACCACACCATAGGCTTGGTGAGTTTCTTATGTGGAGCCATATCAGATGACATGGATTACAGGTGATAATTCAGACTTCTTGCCTTGCGCGCCCCTTAAAGTTGAATACAAGACTAATTAGCATCTCACGTTATTGTAGCAGGTATTTGAGGTCTCATGCCTTGGTTGGATCTCAGGATCAAATGTGAATCATAGTGTGTTCCCTCCTGATAAGATCATTTCCTACAGCATTCGAGTTAGATATGTGTCTTTCGACATTCCTCCTCTACCTGTAAATACATAACCTGAGTTATAAGAAATAATCGAGCATTTCCGACAAGTTATACTGTTCAGTCACTGAACTAATTGTTACTCTAGTCAGAATCTTCTGGGCTTCTCAGTCTCCTGACTAAACCATGGGTGTCACGCTCCACGGGAACCATAGCAGACGCTTGATTGGTTTCTTACGGGGAGACATATCAGATGACTCGGGTTACATGAGATAACTCACCTTTCTTACCTTGCATACCTCTTAAGGTAGAATATAAGTCCCTTGGAATTTCTCCTTGTTATTGTAGGTATTTGAAGTCTTACCCTTCTTTCACACCCGAGTCATACTTCTACGGCCTCTGGACCCATGACACTATGGTTTTTGGACCTGTCTTCGTGGTCATGCTCTACATCCTCCAAGCCACCCTTTGGGTCATGCCACTATGAGGTATGGACCCCTTTTATGTTGGATATAAGTCACGTGTGCATTCCTTCTCACCTTCTAGGGTTGGATATGACTCTCGGAGTTTTCCTTCCTAGGGCACTTAGTTCTTTCTGGTCGCTCGGGTTATGTTGGTTGCATGACTAACCTAAGCTTGATAAAAAATTGAGTTGCTTCCAACAAGTACACTATGCTTTAATGACACAACACACTTTTTGGGGGACTTTTTTTACGTCAATTTTTTATGTTACATGTATAGGATGTCATCTTGAACGACCTTAGGGTATGCTTCACACACATATGACTCCCCAAAACCCGAGGCATTCGTCTTCGATCTTCTGGCAAGTGGCCAAGATTGTTTTGCTATGCTCTAGCTGTTGATGAGGCGGAGGCCTTCCAGCATTACATTTGTGGGATTGCTCTGATCGGACGAGTTCTATTTGGTACATGCAAACAAATCAGGCCCTAAATTGGCTTACTTGTGAAGAATTATCATTTAGATGATTCTAGATGGCAGAATAGATAACATGGATACGGCTGGAATGTCGTTTTTGCTTAGGGGAGGGCCTTCAAAGTATTGCCAAGTGGCCCAAATTACTAAAAAATAAGATACAGTCCCAAGTATGCTAGGTGTGCCACGCCCCCAACGCCCACATAGGGGGCATGACCACACCCAGGAGTGGTCACCCCACGCATAATAAGTCTACTTCATTGTTCGGTCTCCATTTTTCTATCTGAACATCTTCCGACTGCCAGGATAAACTGTTGGACCGGTCCTGAGTCAAAAATGGCCTCTGAACTAACCCGGGCACTCCAAAAGAGGCAAGTGGTCATTCGAACCTCTGCAAATATCCTTCTTGTGATGGGAGATATTGAGAGATCACACTCATTTTACTTGAGGAGAGCTGGGAGCAATCATAGAGAGTTTGGGGAGAGTTTTGGGGAGTTCTCTGAGAGCTTCTTCACCCTTCTTCTTCCTTCTCTCTTGTCTTGTTTTTCAATCTTTGTTTTGGTTTGAGAAACAATGGAGAGGTAGAGCACTTGGGGGGCGATCACAAGAGTGTTTGGAGAGTTTTTGGAGAGTTCTTAGAGAGCTTCTCCATTCTTCTTCTTCTTCCTCTGTTTCTCCATTTTCCTTCTCCTTCCTCTCGCATTTTTATCTCAATCATCTTTTTGATCCGAGAAAATAGAGAGAAAGAGTGAAGCATGGAGTTGCACCGGCGTCGAAAAACTCATTGCAATGAGAGCTTCATTATCCGAGGGGAGCGGAGGCCAGTACTTGGGGCATCGCAGGAATCTTCCCGAGCAATGATTGGACTTCAATCAACCACTGCGACAGTATAACCTCCTCAACCCTTGTGTATTCTTTCTTAGCCAGCCCTAGGAGTAGATTTTGTTAGGATTTGTGGGTTTGGTGACCCACACGAGGCACGTTGACCGGATGACACTAGTTGTCGTTGCCATACGTCTTTTGATTGTCCAATTTTGTGATATTGTGTGGGTTCGGTAGCCTATGCTAAGCAAGTTGGCAGGCCAGAACTAGTTGACATTGACATACGTCTATTTATCGACCTCATTTATTTGCTAAGGGGAGCGCTAGGTTAGAAAGCACATGCATGGCCAAATCATTTGCAATGTCGAGTGATTTACCATTGCAGACCCTAAACCTAAATCATAGTGGATAGGAATCTCAACTTTGACGCTTCCAACCTTCCTTGGGGGGTTGGGATAATTTGATCTTGAAGAATGGGAAAAGCTTTGCAGCTTGCCAATTCTATAAGATCATAAAAGGTTAGTAGGACTGAAAAAGCTTTGCAGTTAGTCTACCCTATGAATAGTGAAAAACTTCTCCACATTTTCTGGCCAAAGCCGGAGATGTCTATGCCGCGAATCTAAGAGCTAAAACCCTAGGTTCTTATCTGAGATCATTAGCACAAGTATGGTTCACTATTTTTTATGATCAGTTGCATCACATCATGTTGCTTTTTACACATTATAGTTTACCTCGATTGGCCGCCCCGCCTGGCCAGTATTAAACTTTGCTTCTACCAGCCCAGACCCCGATCAATTTAACATCACATTTCACCTCGACCGGCAGCCCTGCTCCGGCCAGCATTTTACTTCGGTCCTTCCAGCCAATTCAACCCGGTCGACCGACACTTTGGTCCAATTGACCGCCCTGGCTTAATAGACCAATCACTTTGATCCCACCGGCTAGTCAGACCCATTCGATCAATTACTATGGCTCCATCAGCCTCCTCGGCCATATCGTCCTCTTCCATCGACCCGACCGATCAACCGTCACCGGCCCGGTCGCCCTAGTTTGACCACGTCGGTTGACCTAGCTGGTCGAACAGCCAATCCCACTTGCATGGTGTGTGCCTTACATGTGTATTAGTATTGATTCCATGAATTTACATTTGCACATTCATCACTTGCACCGTTGTCATGCATATTTGAGCATATACTCTCATATGCAAGCGATAAGTACCTGTGCCTCCCAACGACACATCACTCCACATTTGCTTTGTTGCATCATGTCACTTAGCACCATGTCACAAGTGGTTCGCACTTGAATTTTCCACCTTTATGTGTTTGCTTGCATAACACCCTACATGTTTGATGACTTGTTCATTCACATGTGTCACACTTGGATTTATGTTTCTCATACACTTATCCATCGTGTTCATATATCATGTAAATGGATGGCTCGTCACCGAGCTAATCCGTAGTGTAACTCCATGCAATGGGAGTTACATCCTTACACTCCCTACGACACCGCTCCAGAACGTCTTCAAGATCACTGACTCTACGGTACACTCATACTTTGGGTCACTGCCTCTATACCATGCCCACTCTTTCGATCACTGCCTCCACAACACAATCATTTCTTCAGACCATTGCATCCACAACACACCCACCCTTTCGGGTCACTGTCTCCATGACACACTCATTCCTTTAGGTCGTTGCCTCCACGACACGCCCACCCTTTTGATTCATTACCTCTATGACACGCCCATTCCTTTGGGTTACTGTCGCTACGAAACACAAACCCTTTCGGATCACTACCTCCACGACACACTCATTCATTGGGTCGCAGCCTCCATGACACGCTCACTCTTTCGGGTCACTGCCTCCACAACATACACATTACTTTGGGCTACCACCTCCACGACACACCCACATCTATGTCACTGCCTCCACGATACATGCCTCACCGCATTTATCACATGATTGTTTGCATTTGCATTTGTATGCTTATCTGGATAACGAACAAGGCTTAATAGGTGAGTGACCCGTGTTGGTCGCGATGCCTTAACAAGCATTGCTTGTCGGGTCGATCCTAGCGAGTAATGCAAGCTAAAGCATCATGATTGATACGAGTATAACAATGCTAAGAATTCAATAGATCTAACTTGTGTTGTCTTGCATGTTACAGGTCTGCATTTAATGTCCCTAATTTTTAAAACTAATACATACATATATATACAAACATACATACTTATTACGACTCGTGATTTTAAAATAATGCATGTAGCAAGCTAAGTCGTATGTAAGGCCAACCCTTTCAAAATTCATTTTGGGTGACACTCTTTAGATATTGTTCTTTTACAGAGAGTTGTGTCTATATACATGCACACATGCAGGTCCCTTTAAAGGGAAAGCACGTGATTATTTCTATTAACATTTTACTTATATGTGTCATTTAACTCCCTCGATAAAAATGCATGGTTCATCATACGTTGCATGTTTGTTGGTTTTCATGCTAATGTTGTTTTTATGCAGGTCAAGTCCCTTCTTTTCTCTTTTTTCATCTATACTTTTAGAGTCCTATGAGAGTCTTGTATTAGAAATAATGTATGAGCACAAGCTCCGCAGCACTGGGCTGACGGAACCATGTGATGGGGACCAAGAATTGCTTGCTCATGTCACGTGCTTTAGTTCTAAATCTCATTTATGTATAGAATTAGAACCAGATATGTACTTATACGAGGTCTGCCCGAATTTTTCTTTTTTGAGATATGTCGCCAACCCAGCGGCACTGGCCTCATATTATTTTGCTTGGCTTGTTATACTTATTTTCTTGCATGATTGCGTGCTTAGATTGTTTCCTCTACTCCTTTCAGATTATCTAGGATGCTACGAAATTGCAATTTAGGCTTTTTAAGACCTTAAAATTGTAAATTTTTTCTACAAAAATTCTAATAAAAATTTCAAGAATAATTAAAATTTAGGATTAAAAGTTTCTATTGACCTCACTTTTATTGAGGTCTAATATCTTTTTAGAATAACCTAGAGTAGTCATAGGACTTTCCTGGTGACGATCTTAGAGGACTAGCAATGGAACCTTTACCCCATAGAAATTCAAAAAAACACCTCTTTGTTTCACTTAAAGTTTTTAAATGCTTAAAGTCAAACCTCTAAATGCTTAGGAGGATAAGCCAAGCATTAGGAAGCTCAAGAGAAGTTCCCTACAGAACGGTCAAGCCTTAGGACTTACTCTGGGTAGTCTGGGTGATGCTCACACACACACTTGCACATTGCACTCTCACACACAACCTCACAATCCTAAACCAGCTCGTAAGGTGGCTCGTTAATAAGCTCGTGAGTTGAATTTATTGAGCTTCAATCTTAGAGTTCAAATTAAAACTCATATATTATATGAGTTCAAGTTTGAGCTTTACAAAAGATAAATAAAATGATATAAAAACAAAAACATAATATAATCACAAATCACCCCTAAATATTTTTAAGTTCTTGTTTAAAAAAAAAACACTTATTCATCAAGAATAGCTTTAAAGATCTACTTACAATAAGTTAAAGTATAATTTATGCAAATCTTTTGACATATTATTTTTCTTAAAATTATCTTCTATTTTTCTTTTTAATTCAACATCAACTTCATCAAGATTAGTTACTATTTTATATATATATATATATATATTATTTTTTTATTATGCATTTTTAAACTACTAACATATACTGCCCACAAAAGTACACAATAACTTTTACACTTACCATATAATCAATTCTTAACCTATCATTTATAATCTTATCAGATATTAATCTTGATGTTCTTATTTGAATAGAGTCAAAACAGTCCCCTTACCATTTCCATAAGATTATTTTAGCCCTGAAGCATATAAAAGCGTCAAATTAATCCTCATAAACTACCGTAATCCCTAAAAAGGACTTATTTGGCCCACATTACAAGCTGTCCTAAGATCTAAACTTTCAGTTCAATCACAAGTAATCCGAAGTTTAAACACGAGATAGAGTGAATGACATGAAATTTTTTAGGGGCATTTACATATATACAGCATAATCCTCATGTATTCACATATCTAACAACTAAACATTCATATTTACATGCATATCACCAAAATCTTTAATATCACATTAAAAAAAATACTATCATCACTATCTTTTTAAAAATGAATACATCTTTTATGCATAGATTTATGACACAAATGTATTGCAAGTCAAAAAATCATAAGTTGAGTCTTAGATATATGAATACGTAAAAATTGTGCGGTATGTATGTAAAATTCCCATTTTTTATAAAATCGTTATGCTACACAACAGATTAACCTGCTTTGATTGATGCAAGTATGGCAGTTTAGTTCCTTAACAGATAAAGAAATACAGATTGGCCACTGAAAAAACTGGGCACTTCCAGGAGAATTGTAAACCAGAACTACATAAACATTCCTATCAACTGAAGTCAGCCTTAACTCGGGCAGACAGAAAGCTGATATTCACACACATATATATAAAAACCACTTTTCAGGGTTTGGTTATTTTAATTTACTTCTGAAATCAACTATTTTGCCGGAGTCATAAAATTCCAAGTAGAGCTGCAGAGATCGATAGGGGAATTACCATCATTATCCTTTATTTCAGGATCAGCGCCATTTTTTAGGAGCAGCTCTGCAAATGCCTCTCTCTCACAGATGACAGCATAATGTAGAGAGGTCTGGCCTTCATTGTCCTGATCAAATAAAATGAAGAAAGATTTACATACATTCCACTTAATTTCTTATGTATTTATATATCGAACATCTTAACTTCAACTTTTTGGTGTGTTTAACCTTTTTTAACTTAAAAAAGTGGTATTTTTTATTTGATAAAAAAATTTTGGAGGGTGAAAATGTATAAAGTAAATTTTGAGGTGTTAGATAAACAATTGCATGAGAATTAGGTGGTTTGTATGTAGAAATGAGAATGTTTTGGTCTATTTGGTACTCTCAATGTGGAAAAAAGGGATTCAACAGAATAACAGATATACAATGAAGATTTTTATGAAAGTCTACTACTTGTTTTATGTCGGTAATGATGTTTACCTTAGCATTCACATCTGCGTTTTTGCTGAGAAGTATCTCAACGATCTTTAGATGTCCACGATCTACAGCCCAATGCAATGGGGTTCTACCTTCACTATCTGCATTCAGGATTATAGGTGAAAAAAGATAAGGAAGATTTACATGCATGCCACTCAATTCCTATGTATTTACATATCTACCACCTAAACATCAATTTTTACATACGTATACCACATTAGCTATGCATGAAAATGTGTATTTCACTTTGTAGAAGTTAAAATGGAGGTATTTTTTATGTGATGTGAAAGATTCGAGTGATAAATGTAAAAGTAAATTTTAGGTGTTAGACGTGTATATTCATGGGAATTGAGTAAATGCCCAGTATCAACAAGAAGTTCATTGTCTCCTTGCACATTTTCAGAATGTGAAAGAATTTCAAATTGAAGTGGCAGTTCAAAACACAAAAAGTCCGAAAAATTATCAATGCCAAAGCACACTGTTCCAAATTCTGAATGAGCAAAAAGTCCAGGATAGCTTGTAAAGCTATTTCGAAATCTGGAGTGTTTGACTTCCCATATGTTCAATGACACAATAGGAATCATTCATGTAGGGATAGCCTACGGGTCATCAACTAATCATCATCATCATCATAAACCTATTCCAAATATGTGGAATCGGTTATGAGAATCATTTTTTCATTCGTTATCATTAATTACTGCAATAGGAGTTAAAATTATTATACGCAAATCATTTTTCAAATGAGAAGAAATAAATTGAATTTGTATGTGCTACTCTATTTAAGCCGCAGGAATTTAGGTTACACTTGATAGGTTCTACATATGAAAAACTACTAATTACAGTGGAATTAATGAATATATTCTACAACTTGCACATTTATTTGCTTGAAATTTTCAGAAATATTTCTTAAAGAGACACTTGAATTGCAAAACTTATCCTCAATGATGAACTGCCAACTTGTCCGCAATCATGGACCGGCAACTTTGCAATTTCATGGATAGCCAAGATGGCCAAGAACAACACCAGTAGCCCTCAATTTGTTGAGGAAGTTATTTTCCATGCTTAATTTAGAAGTGATATTTTGAAAAGGTACTGCTCAATAATCATTTGTTTAGGATATCAAATAGCTAAATGTACAAAAAACATAAGTCCTTTGTAATTCAAATCTAGAACTGGAGAGTCAAAAGGGTTGAATTCAACACACCCAAATATAATCAAGTTACTGATAGCTCCTCTTACTTTACACGACATAGGAACGACTACATTAAGAGATTCCCTCTTCATTAGTCGGATGACAAAAACAATCGAATATCTTAATATTGTGTTTCTTCATTGAGGTACTAATTAAAAAAAATTGTCCAAAATCCCATATTTATTAGATTCCAAGCAAGACGTATGATTTTAGCATTGTGGACTAACAAGTGTTAGAATATCAGAGATAGAAATTACTCAGCTCAAATTTATGTTATATTGATTCAATTTATTGTCTTCCTTTTTATAATGGTGATCATGTGCTAATACTAGTCTATTCTTAAAAAATAAATAAATAATACTAGCATTGGGACACTGCAGGACTCCTAAATGACATCAAATCATGTTGTCTACAATAAAACAGGGCTATACGCTCAAAGAAACCAAAACGTTAAGCCTATTATTTCCGAAAATAATGGTGTTAGCAAAAGAAATTTTCAAATGAATGGAACAATGTACCATCTGTAACCACCACCAAATCTAGTAAAATTTAGAGATTTTTTTCTCATATAACCATCATCGGCCATATTTAGGCATCAATTCTCATAGCCTTCAATAAATTAAATAAGCGTACACCTACAGCTGGGAAATAGCTAACCTCTCAGATCCACTGAAACACCGTTTTCGATGTTCTTTAATAAGCTATCAACTTCTCCTTCTCTAGCCGAATCATGAATTGCATCTAGCCTTCTGTATGCATTTAGAGAAATTAAAATCAGTTATTTTTCACTTTTGAATAAACAGCGCTATATCCAACCAAGGATTCCATACAGTACATCATACCTAATAGCAATCACAGTTATACATATAACCAGTGAACAAAAACAATTGCCCTGTATGAGTAAAACTTACAATGACTCAGAAAAAAAAAATCATATAAACTGGTAATATTATTTCTGAATTGTGCTGGAAGTCCGAAAAAAATAATAGATGAAAATCAGATTTGCAAACCGTGGCCCCAAAGCGATCAAGCAAAAGCACTAAAATTAAGAGTCTAAAACGATACATTTCTTAAGAATATAACAAAACCCGACAAAATAATATTGCGCAGCTCCCACTGCACTGCAAGTGCACAGAGACCATGAGAAAAAGTTGGCTACTTTGAAGAAACTTACAGATCATCTTCTGAACCCTCCTCAAGGATTAAACTGCTGAAAACTGGCCCCATTGTTCCTTGTGTGGCTGAGCTAGAAGAGGAAGCATCTTCATGTTCATTTTTCTATAAAACAGAGCATTATTGAGAGTAGAATGCTAGTAGAAAGTATAGAAAGCGGTAAAAAATTTAAATCAGATGAAAAATTTTAAAGCTTGCCTTAGCTAGACCACTTGACCAAGAAGGAAAAAGCATCTCCACAGTCTCAATATATTTTTGCATCGCTTCTTCTGGAGGCATTGCGCCTAGTTTTTGCCAAGCATTCCTTGTACATCAAAACAGTTTTTGTAACAGCTGATTTCCAGTTAAGTGAAACACAAATGATGCTAGAAAAATAAGGCGTTATGAAGCCCCAGAAGGGGCAGGAAAAAAGGTACTATCTTGAACATGGAGTTTACGACTTCAATTATACTAGAATATGGACCAAAGTACCAGCAACCAACAAAGAAAAATGTTAGAATTTGTATTAACTCTGTTTTCAGTGCAACAATTGGTAACAAATGGTCTTCTGCAATATGCTTTTGAGAAGAAATCTATAAACCAAAAACTAGAAACGGCAGCAATGCTTGAATAGTTGAAATTCGCACAGTTCTGATAGAAAAAAATCTGCCTTCTCAAAATAAATTGTCTCGACCTGAAAATTTAAGTTTGCATGTGTGAAAGTATTAGTATGCCAAACTAGTAAGTAAGCTGATAAAAATCTGATCACTATTTAATTTGAAAATTTTAAAAAAAAATTCTATATATATATCTATCTATCTATAGATATATATATATATATCTATCTATCTATAGATATATATATATATATATATATATATAACCTCCAAATGTTTAACTCGAATCAGCATCACATTTACCTCTATTATTTTGAATAAATTATAAATAATGCATCAGTAATACTTAATATTTTCATAGAGATTTCTAATATATGTATATTTAGATATACTATATCTCTATGTAAATGTATAAACAACCTGAGAAATATAATCAAGGATATATACACAAATCTGCATTTATATTTAATAAATTTGATAAAATACTAGTATAAATAAGTTTTGAATACCGTTAAATAAATAAGTCATGATTGGTGATTAAAAAAATTTATTAAAAAATAAGTTCTACTCAAATCATCTTGGAGCTGGACTCAAAATTAATCATTATTTAATCAATTGAAGCTTTATTGGAATTAAAATTAAAATCTTCAATTTAGAGTAAAATCCAACTCGTTTGACGCCAGCACAAAATCACCCCTCTACTGAACAAAATGCAAAGAAAAATACTAAAAAAAAGTTCATTTTGCTATTAAATGGCCAATATTATTTGGTAATTAATAACGAATAACTAGAATACTTCCATATCACAAAAAAATTAAAAAAATTATTCAGATTTATATATCATAATACCTGTAGTAGAGTAAAAATTATGCAGGCTCTAAAATTCCCTATATATCTATATACATATATATTTATACATGTGTGTGTGTGTGTGAGATTCTGGGTTAAATTATGAACTCGTTTAGATATTAGAGAGAATAATATCCAAAGATTTCGCCCTTATAAGTTCTTTCATAATATAATTTGACGTATTCCATAGGCAAGCGTTGTAAATAATCACCCATCTCAATCACCAATGAAAAACTTCAATTAAGGTAATCAATTGACTTTTCAACACTCAACTTATAACAATAGCAACGACTTGATTTATGATGCAAATAAACGGCTGTTAATTAGAGTGAATGATAGAGAAAATGAGAAATGATGACAAATCCGATCAAGATCAAATAATTCTAATTGACCCTAATATGCTTAGTCAGTAATTTCGTTGACACGATCTCATTGAAGGATTTTTATTAATCATAAGTTGCAAAAGGGACCAAAAGAGAGCTTCATGACCTATGAAAGGCGTGTTATGGTTCACAATTCCTAGACTTAGTGATGTCAGAGCGTCTCTAGTACTACGTCCTCTGGTATTGAGATGCAAGTCCCAGCGATTCAAGATTCCTCACTTCACGGAGTTGATTCTGCGAACGCGGGGAGGTTAACATCGATTGGATCACCTCTCGATATAAGTGATCCTAGCAATCCCACAAGCTTGATCGTGCGGAATTTCCGTAATTTTTCCGATTGACGTGAATTATCCCGCCTAGAGCAGTCACCAACCCCTCCTGGGCTCATATTTGAGGTTTCTTTATTTAGAATTAGAGTTTTTGTGGGGGAACTATTTATATGTTTATTTTTTCTATTATGAGAAGAATCTAGGTTATTGTTATTATATTGGGAGACATTCTCTATTTTATGCTCTTCGGAGATATTTATCTTTTACTTTTAGAAAGTGTATTGCATATATTTTGCCTATGAACAGGCGGCGGAACTTCTTTGTTGCTCGTACCATGTCGTTTTGTGCTTCTTCTCGGTGTTTTTAGCATGTACAACTGTCGAACAATGTCTATCCCATCCAAACGTCATAGACCTCACATATTTTCATTCACCCGCTTCCCAAATACCCTCTAGGAGCCCTAGAAAGATATCATCTGGTATTAGAACCGGACTAACTCTAAAATTTTGGGATGTCTTTTCTGCCTCAATCAAAATTCTGAAAAAAATTCCACCATATTGTAACCATTCCTGCCACAATTCCCAATCCTAACCCTAAATTTTCAAAATCCAACCTTCCTAACTTCAACAAAAATCCACCACGACACATACCACCAAAACCTAAGCCCTGAACCAACCTTAATTTGCAATCCTACATCCACTTTGAATATGATAGAGAGGAAAGAATGTAATGTCACCAAGAAGAAACCCTCAACGAGGTGCCCGATAACTTGTTAAGGGTATGCAATAGGAAATGCTCCAACGACAATAGAGGCTTATTGTCTTCAAGAGAAGAAAATAAGATAAGATCACTGGTAGCCACATCGGTGACTCACTAGATCAAGAAGAGAAAGTGAATCCTTCTCACCATGCAGTTTTCAATGATGAAGAACAATTACCTCAATGATTTGACATAGCAAATTAGAAAATCTGAATTTTGGAGTGAAAATTGACGTGTCCGACTTTGACGGTCATATGGATCCAGTAGAATTCATCAAGTGGCTCTAGACAGAGGAAGGAATCTTTAAATACAAAAACAGTCCACCAAACAAAATAGTGAAACTAGTCGCCAATAAGTTAAAGAATAGTGCATCTCTGTGGTAGGAGAACTTGAAGCTTCTTCGACAGTGGAAAGTGAAAAATAAAATCACACTTTGATCCAAAATGAAACGAGAGATGTTGCGCAAATTCCTATCAGATCATTATAGACATGAAAAGTTCTCAAGACTTCATCACCTGCAGCAACATGTTCTCTCAATTGAGGAGTACACAGCTGAGTTCAAACACGTATGTGAAATGTGGGCTAGTGGAGCCTGAGGAAAACATCATAGCTCAATATCTGAGTAGATTAAGATTATTTATTGGCAATGTGGTACATTTATAATCCTATTGGACACTATAGAATGTCCCGACCCTAGCCTTAAAGGGAGAGAAACAGCACAGCAATATCAGATCCATATTTCCCTTCAAACAGAGTTCAACCATCAAATCAAGCAGTAAGAGTACACACTGGAGCACTCAAGCCGACCAAGACAGATGAGGAACCCGTACAGAGTGGATAAAAGGTGGAGACCGTATGTATTCCCAAATTCATCCCTGCTAGTAAACGCTTAAAGTGTCACGATTTTGGCAACATTGTGTCTGATTACCCAAACAGGAGAGCAATCACTTGCACTGAGCAAAAAGCAGTTGAAGAAACTGACAATGACAAAGGAGATGATGAAGATTTCAGAGAAGAGTCTCAAATTTCAGTCGACGATGATTCAAGTTGAACCCATAAGAGAAACCGCAGCTGAATTAACATTGGTTATTTTATAAGGAAGCAAGTTCGAGGAGCCGATATCAAGAAAAAAGTAGTCCTTATTGAAGAAGTTGTCAAACATCATAACTAATATTTTATCTATTGGGTTGTTGCAACTGAGAATACTCCAGCATACCACATTTTATTTTAGAGTTACTTCACCCATACAATCTTGTTTTATCAAATCCGCCCAACCGAGTACGATAAGTGGGAGAAAAATATTACATATTTAATCGCTTGAGACTTGGTTTGTGAGAATACATGTCTATAGGTAGTTCCAACTCAAGTTATGCCAAAGAAGAATGGTTATATATTATACCATGATAGCTTTGGAAAGATGCATGTGTTTCAGAGTTGTCTTGGACAAATGTGAGCATAGATTTTGCAATGTGATTGTCTCAGACACCGCATGATGATATTGTTATGATGGGGATAGATTAGTTCCATAAGCATCCAGAGAAGGTGAAGCCTCTCCTACATGAGGAGTGACGCGGGAGCTTCATTGGTTATCGCGTCCCGCTGAATTGAGATCTAGAGAAACTGCGATTGCGAGATTTCGCACCTCACGGAGTCGATTCTTCAAATGAGAGAAGGCAAACTGAGATCTCTTCTCGATACAAGTGACCCCCGCAATCCCGCAAGCTTGGTCGAGTAAGATTTTTGAGATTTTCCAGATCAATGTGAATTCTTCTGTATGGAGCAGCCACCAGCCCCTTGTGGGCCTGTATTTCATATTTTTATTTATAATTAGGATTTTTGAGAGGGAACCATTTAAATGCTCATTTTTTGTTTTGAATGGACTTTTGGTTATTATTATTATTTTGAGAGATGTTCTCTGTTTTATGCATTTGAAGTGTTATGTCCTTTCTTTTTAGCAAGTGGTGTGCATGTATCTTGCTTAGGAACAAAAAAATGGAACCTCCTCGCTGCCCGTGCCTAGTCATTTTGTGGTTCTTCTCGTTATTTTCAATAGGGACAGCTGTCGAATGACGCTTATTCCCATCCAAACATCATAGACCTCACATATGTTCATTTCCTCACTCTTTCATGACCACCTCCCCGTGAAATACACTTCCCAAATACCTTCTAGGAGCCCTAGAACAGTATCACTTGGACCCATTTGGAATCACCTTTGTTTTTTATTTTTGTTTTTTTTTTTTATGTTTTATTTTGAATTAAAACATCTTTGATCAAAGTGATTGCTTTTGAAAACACTCAAAATATCTTGTAGGTGTTTTGAGTGTTTTTAAAAACAAATAAATTGATTTTTAAACCATATATATATATATATATATATATATATATATATATATATATATATATATATTTTATACTAGACAAACATGCTAAAAAAACAAAAGTAAAAACGAAAACAAAAACAAATATGATGTCAGACCCTTTGCCATTAAAAAACATATGGGCTTTGATAGTAAATTTAATATAATTGTGTCATTATTCAATAAGTCGCTAAATCAACAAGTGCATGTCACATCCTTATTGGCAAGAGATTGTGGATCGTGTGTGTGTGTGTAATATATATATATATGGTTAATATAATATTGATTCTTTAGAAATTTTGGTCAAGCTTAATTGGTCAAGCATAATTTTTTATTGTTCGTAAACTAGTGTAAAGGGTGGATGATTGTTTGTTTCTAGCTTGAGCAAGAAAATCATAGCTTGAGCCTTATTTTTGTAATTTTTGTTTTAAATTCTTATACTTATAGCATGATATTAGCCTAAAGTGATTTGACTTAGAATATGAGGGTATTTAATGAAAAAATCTCAACCGATTGAGATTTATTGTCAACATAATATCACCAGAGAGAGTTGTTTACAACATTTGTCATCATGATTGTGAATTTGTTTAGCATTTGTTGTCATAATTGTGAACTTTGTTATTTTAATGGATTATTCCAATGATTATATGTTGCAAAAGCAGCGTGCTTATCCTATGCATATTGGATATAATTGAATGTTATTATTTTAAATCTTGCCAACTATGTGGGGGGTCAGATGCATGGTTTAATGTATATCACTTAAGCTTAGGGGTTGTTTGGTATGCTAACAAAGAAATAGTGTAAAAGGAATATAGTATAATTGTGGTAGAAATTTATATTTTTGTGTTTTATTCGAAGAAAAATAAAATCAATATAAAGCACGTTAGTCGACAACAACGGTGATGACCGGTGGTTGTGAAGCCTGTTGGGGCGGTAGAGACAGGAGGACGACAAGTGGCAGCAACTAGCAGTTGTTATATAGAGCGGTTAGCAACAATGATAGGGGCGACGGCTAACAATAGTGCCGAGCAACGGGTGGCAAGTGACCGAGGTGAGCAGGCTTACAGATAACAATTACAGTGACTGCATGCTACAATTTGTAGTGCATTTAAAAATCATCCAAATCTAATAAATTCATAACATACTAGCTTTGAAGTACAATACGAGTTCCAAATTCACCAAAAATCACTCAAAAATCATAACTATCTCCAAAAGATTTATTAACTAATTTATAAGTTATATATTAAAATTAAAGAATAATAATAAAGATGATAAAAAAGTACTACACAGTTACTTCAACATTCCCTTAATGTGATGTATCAAATGGAATATTATCTCCTTATTCATCCATATATAAATCTAAAATAAGCATGTAATATATTAAAGAAAATATGTATAAAAATAAAGACAAATCCTATAGCCATCTTGGAATCTATGGGTGGCACGAGTTGACTTCAAGAGAGCCAGATGGACTTGAATTTCAAATAATCATGTTTATCTCAAGTCAAATATAGTTGCAAATCAATTTGTTATCTTGGTTGATCTTGCCTAGACTCAAAAAGATTAGATTTTGATTACACGTTAAATAAAATTAATGATAATAATAGTGCGAGATCTAAAAAATTGAGAACAAATATGAACATTTTACACAATAGTGCGAGATGTTTTGATCAATTGTTGTCCAACGAAAAGAGCAAACTTTCTTTGAATAAGAGAAAAGGAGTGGCGGTGGCTAACAAGGAGGGTGAAGTTGGGAAGTGGCAGCGAAGATGGGTCAGAAGTGATGTGGTGTCGGTATTTAGTATGTCAGTGAACTCATATACATTGAAGACGATAGGTGTTTGATTATGAGTATTATTGAAAGAAAGAGGTGGAGAAGAAAAGAGGCAGAACTTAGGGAGGGAGATCATGGGAGGTTTGCAGAAGTGTAGAGTTTAAGTCATTTAGCTGATAGAAGGTAAACTTTCATAAATAAGAGGTTTAGATAGCTGACGCTTATGTATACGTAACGAAAGGATCTTAGTAGTTTGATATGACAAGATTTGAAACTAGTTATTTGTCTACAACTTCATAGCATATAGCCACTTCGACATTAAATAGTTTGCAATTTTAAAATGATTAATAATAACACATAAGCCTCAAGCAAACCTGAATAAATTTTGGGGAAAGCATCTTCAACTCAAAATTCGAGTCAGCCATTAGATGGGGAATGACTTGAAATGACTCAAGCAGGTTAAAATTGACTTAGAGTTCAATTGATCTTTGAGTTCCACCATTATTTGATTCTTTAATTTGAGGACAAAATCTCCGTGACATCCCTGCATCACATTATTTTAAGCTCTCTAACTGAGTTGGAGCCTAACATCACAAATCCAGCAAGCCCAATCTACCGTAACATTGACTACACCTATCGATCAACATGTTTTATCCATACAGCTCATAGGCCACCAAGGCAGAGCTACAAATGTTATAGGCCTAGCACCAAGTCATGGGAATAAAATCAGCTCCACTTGGAGGACAACGGTTGTTTAAATAGTTAACCAACCTAGAAAATATTAATAAGTAAAAGAAAACTAAGACCATCTCGAACTAGGACTGAACTAATTGTTTTGGAACTGACTCCCAAGTATAGCGACAACTCCTCGCCCATCTTCGGACTCTTGAAGCAGAGGTGGCAATGCCAAAAAAGATTTACAGTTGTTGGAGTACTTGCTCACACTCAGCAGTCCACGTTAAGCTTTTGACATTTCTTAATACATTGAACAAAGCTACATATTTATCTCTACATTTAGACATAAAGCGACTAAGACCAGTGATCTGGCCCGTCAGGTTCTGTAAATGTTGTGAGGGGGTGGCATATTTATGAGTGCCTGATTCTTTTAAGGATAGGATTTAAATCCATCATACGTCGGTAAATACCCAAGAAATTTTCATGTTCCAGCTCCGAATTGCATTTTATTGGGTTTAATTTCATATTATATTTCCTCAGTATGTCAAAACTTTCTTTTAGACTTTGGGGCGATTAAATACAGGACACCCAAAATATTGTTATTTACAAATTAAGCACCCTCCTTCATCCATTTTTCTAATTCTCTCTCAAATATTAAATGTCACGATAAAACTCCAACCCACATTTTTCAACTTTATCAAATTCACAATGGTTTTATCGTGGCACTCGTATATACATCGACTTCATTGTTCAAAAAATCGCATAGGTGCTTGATTTGTAAATCGCAATGTTTTGGGTGTCTTGTATGTAATTATCTCTTAGATTCTTTCTATGTTGTTTGAGTAACCATGATAATACATGTTAACACTATAATTTAGCTAAGCCCAACCGAAACTTGACATTTAGGTATACTATTAAAGATCCACAAAGAAAGACAAAATTTATGAGAATAACAAACAAACTAACTCAATATGTGCACCATATTTGTTATGGGGCTACTTCTATGCATCCCCAAAGTGTCACAAGCACAGCATCAAAAAGATTCATAGATTCAAATCAATTAACTCAATTTACAATCTTATATAGAGTTCATCATTGATATCCTGAGAGTGACTGTATCAAATTTCCCTCAAGGGCGTTCAAGAGTCCTAAAACCCTCATCACTTAAAAACATGCATTGGGTGTGTATACCAAATGAGGTGCACATGTATGCAATGCATATGTGTAGGTTTAATGTTATAGATAGAAGGGACTACACCGACTTTTGTACCAAACACTTAACAATGGAGCCCACCACAACCCTCCACTCCTTAACATGTACGAGGCTGCTCTCTTTTTTGACCACTAGGTTTGATGCGAAGTCTCATAAATTCCTCTCTCTCTCTCTCTCTCTCTCTCTCTCTCTCTCTCTCTCTGTGACTCACATGAATATGGGTCGTGGAGGATTCAAAGCAAGAAGGTTAAACACAAGTTAAGATTAAAAAGTAATAAGAACAAAGTCCCATAGGACAGACTATTTTAAAGTTTAACTTGAAATTTTCAATAGCAAGTTTCATCGACCATAGTCTTTTTGTCATAACATCAAGCTATTAGTTGTTGATTTGCAAGGATTTCCATCATGCCCCCGCATGTCCAAGGTTAGTAATGTCATTCAAATTCTTAACATATATAGAAAAACTCTCTGAGTTTAAATGCTTCATGCACTACTTTAACCTTTTCTATAGCGTCGGTGAGTAACCCCACCACCCACTCTTCATTTTTGGTTTGGGTGGGAGGCGTCATAATATTCTCAAACCACCATCATGGGGCGTTAAAAGAAGGATTGTTGAAATTCTAGCAAAATTTGAGACTTGGGGATAAATTTAACACAACACTGCCAATACCAGAGAAAGTGTTCCAAAACGGTTCATGATTGACTTGGACCAAGACAAAAAAGGCTCTAAAACCTACGAACTTAGCCTTGTATAAACCTCTTCCTTGCCATCAAAATGCCACCAAAAAATGGATGAATGGGCACAATTAAATCAAGTAAATAAATCGCATCTTCCCAAATCCTTCCCGTGAAAAACACCAACTATCATTAAGTAAAGCATGTTGAGCACAAAATATTTAGCATATATATGTCATATTTCAATGCATATAAGTATCCCACAAAATTACTAAACCAATATCAGTAGCTTATATATACGGTATTTTATAGCATATAATGTCTCATTCAACCAAGAATCCTAAGAACTCTATACATATATGCCAATTTTGAATATACATGCAAACTTAAATAGGGAGCTCAGGTTGTTGGGCATATCTACACTATTCTCAAAGCATATATAAGCAAATACTGCAAGCTTGACCGCCTTTCTGAAGGATTAAACTGACAAGATTTGACAAGTTACACATTGGTCAAACAAATGGTAGATGTGATGCGGGGTGACGGCTTCGAAAGGAAGGGAGATGAGAGAGCCCTTCGGTGGTTACAAGGGGAATATTTAAAGTTTTGGGTAGCTGTTTTGAATTATTTGAATTTTAGGTGTTTATTTTGACATTAGTAAAGTTTAAAGTGGTGGCTAGGTAAAAAACCCAAAAATTAAATACCTTCATCTTTGTTGCATATTGAATTTAGTTATCCGATCAATGGACCAGAAATCTCGAGCAAAGTTGATGTGATGATGACTCTTAAACATGAAAACATGAATAATTATCAGACACCTGACTCCCAAAAATAAATCGAGGTAAAAAATGATTTCTAAAATAAGCCCCCTCCGCTTCCCCAAATGTTGTTGAATCGAAAAACCAATCAAATCATTCTCAATAGAGCCTACCCATCAGTTGCATATGAAACACTCGTTAAGCAGAAATATATGATAATCGACTAGAATTTTAACCTTATTTAAATTGTCTGAACTCAAGGTCAGTATTTGATGGACGCACTAAGCAAATGAATTAATTAAAAAAAATTCCAAAGCCATCATTTGCAACAACAAAGGCTTCAAGACATCAATTCTTCAAAAGAAGATCACACGCATTGCAAAGGTTGACATCAATGCTTCAGAAGATGATCAAGCTAGCAGTGAGATACTGGGATTTTCAATATAAAACACAACTAGATAGCAATTAATCCCTCTACCAGCACTCCAGAGGATGAATACTAACCTAAGGATATTATATATTTGTTGAAAAAAAACATATTAAATTTTAAAAAAATAATTCAATGACAATTATGTGATTTGATCAACCACCCCTCTGCCTTCCATCAAAAATTGGCAAAGGCCACCGATGCTAAGAAATACTATGGCCCTCAAAGAAATTTATATCAACACAAATATGTCAACCTTGCTTTATAGCTTTTGGATAAATAAGGAAAAAATAAATATCTTTGAACTTAGCAGTCATTGAAAAAAAAAAAAAACGCTCCCAAAATCACCCAAAATTGGGTTGTATGCTTCATCTGATAAAGCAAAAACCATCGGCAGCTTAGATCAACATTGAAATAAGCCTACTTGATAAGTTTTTCACACTTTGTCTATAGATACATATTGAATAATGAAACCCTTGATTCCCAAGTGATCCCTTGGATGAGAGCAACCATGAATCCTAAAAAAAGCTTCCCATGTCAAAGACACATAAATACATGTCTTTTAATTATTCTGACCGAGGTCTGCTAAAAGGCTCGGACAATACCACTACCAAATCTTGACAAGATTTACCACCACACTTCCCCTCCCTACCAATTTACCCTGACTACAAACACTGAAAACAAATTAGAAATTGTAAAAGCATGTGTTTATCCAAAAAAAGAGAAACCATTTACAACGTTTAACAATAAATGAAAAGCCTTGCGAAATTGTTAACCAAGAGTTATCTCCTTTATTTTTCAAGTATCTAAATAAGCAACATTTCTGTAGAAACAACTGTGAGCCATCTGTGCTTTTGCAGGCGTATATCTGCTTGCCAAGCTGGCAAGATGACCAAGAGTTAAGGATGTCGAGAGCTGAAGATAATACACTAAACATAGAGATCAAGTAACTCCAATTAAAATAAAAAAAAAACAAACAAAGAACAAAAGGACACTGGCGCTTCATTTCTAATAACGAAATATTTCTCTTCCTCTATTCGTGAGCCTGCTGGAAGCAACAGTTTTATCATCTCAAAACCATTAATGTTCAATCTAGGTGTTCAAACTCATCTTTTTTGCTAACTACGGATCCCTAGCCCATTTGCCACAAAAAAAATAAAAAAATAAAATTTTCTTCCTTCAAAACATTACTCCGCAACCACATTAACACTTTACATGTTATCATACGAAATGCAGCCAAAAAAAAATCTCGAATAAAATTTATTTTGATCTAAGGACATACCACTTGGCACGAGCAGTAACTTTAATCGCTGAAGGCTGAGGAGCAATGCAGGGACCTTCTGTGGCAATCTTATAAAAGGCGTATAGCTGCAGCTGAACGTCATTGGATACCTTGGCCGAGTTCCGGTCTGCAGCAGTGGTGGCAACAAAAGCCGAGGCGGCGCCAAACATCTCATCCAATTCTGTACTCTCTACTCCTTCCCAATCATCATCATCCTCCCCTAAATGAGACTCTTCCGTGACTAAACCCTCAAAACCATCATCTCTAGCCCGATACCTGTCATCATCGGCTAAGGATGAGCTTTGGTCCCCGGCGTATACCTCATTAACTTCCTCCAATGCTTGATCAGCTTCCGATGTTTCGCCAACAGGGTGGTCCTTATCGCGCACCACCTTAAGATGATCTTGCCGGAAGGAAATAACAGTGGAGATAAGCTTGGCGACGAGGTAAGAAAATATAAGCCCAATGACCACAGCCTGGCCGAGCTCCTGCCAGTCTCCCATTGGGATTATGGGAACGAAGCCTCAAAAAATCTATTGGAATTGAAAAGGAGCAACTGGAGATCCCTAATCGTTGTCTGAATCAGAAAAGGAGCTACTGGAGAGCAGGATTTAACCATGATTTGACCTAAATAAAGCCGTGGATTTCGTAAATCCGGATTTTACTGATTTCGCACGTAAATCCTGTAAATCGGGGGATACGGGTCCTCCTTCCTCTTGCTTCTCCACGTCGTCGATAAAATTTTGAAGGTTAGTAAGAAAAAATATATAAAAGTAGTCAATAATTTGAAACTTAATTATTTTGTATTGACTTGTCTAATATAGGAAAAAATTTACATACGTATGCAGACACAGGATATACGTGGGTTACAGGGGGGTTATATTCAGGTTACAACCCTCTTAACCTACTTATAACCCCTTTGTAACTTTTTTATACCCTCTGTAATCTATTTATAACCCCTTATAACCCCCGGTAACCTACCAATGCATGAAAACAGAAGCTCGGACTTATTGGTAGGTTATAGAGGAGTTACAAGGGCGTTATAAGTAAGTTACAGGGGAGTTGTAACCGAATATAACCTCATTGTAACCTTCTTATACCCTTTTACATACGCATCTCTGCGTACGTCTTACGTATGCAAAATTTTTTTGTCTAATACATAAATTTCAATTTCAACCTACATACAACTTATATATGCCCCAAAAATATGTATTTCATTTTTATAAATTAAAATTATGATATTTTTTAAATGATATGAAAGATTTAGATGACGTAAATATAGAAAAAAATGTATAAGTGAATAAATATGAATTGGGTAGCAGGTAAATGCTCATAAATAATTTATATTTTTTTTTTATTTACTTATTTTGTTTAAGAAAAATGATTTTATGATAAATTAAAAGAGGAATTCTTTTATTTTGTATATGATATTATTAATTTATGGATAATATTTAGTAATTTAATAATTATAATATATTAAAACTCTCGTGAGATGTATTATAAAGATGGAATATTAATCTAATATGTACACATTTATCCATTTGTAATTTTTGTGGGTTGTATCCGACAAAGTGAATATAGGGGTTAATGTTGGTTCGTATCCAAGAATGAGCTCTACTTATAAGCTCGACTAACGGTTAGGGTGTTGCTCCTATTGGTGCAATTCATCTGTCATGTATTAGTGAGGTGGAGCTGAGTCATTTGAGAGTAACCAGTGAATGTGGGTCAAGTGGATAGAGCTTCCAATGAGGGGGGTGTCATCGTGAATTTTGGGTCATTATTGATTTATTAAAGCTTTTCTTGAAAATTTTAAAGATTGTGTTTATAGATTTTGAAAGATTTTCTTTTATGCTAATTTTGATTTAAGGATTTAATGATTTTCCTTATTGAAAGAAAATAATTTTTTTATGATTTTAATGATTAAATAGATATATACATTTCTTATCTTAAAGTTTGTTTCATAATCAAGATAAGCTCCCTAAGAGTTAAAAAAAGAGTTATCTAAATTTGAGTGATGGTGAGTGAAGGTGTTTCAAAGGAAGAACCACCACTGAACCTAATTCCCTAAACTCACGGGAGTTTCATATGGCCTCTCAAACTTATAGAAACACAACTTGAGTTTCAAAATAGTGGTCTCAATCAACCCAAATATTGAGGAAAATTCTGAGGCTAGATCATAGATTCTATAGAAAGAAAGAGACAGACAACATAAAAATGAATTCAACAAACCCCGCAGCAAGATTTACGCTCACGCTCACTCAATATCACTCGGAAACACATGTTATTCCATAGTCCTTTCTAATATAATAAGTAGTCATCCTTCTATGGCACACCGAAAACTATAAGTGCATGTAGAAATGTATTCGCATGAACTAACTCTCGAGTCATTAAATTAATATCATGCTTTTACTACTCCTTTTTACTCGACTCGATATACCTGAAAAACATATTTGTCTGAAGGAATCGACCATGGAATGAAATCAATCATTTGTTAAATCTTATTTGGTTGAAGCCCCTCACGATGTAAATTGTCAATCAAGACATCCAACAACTTCTTCAAAAATGGCCCCAATTTATGGTATTAACTCTTTGTACTCATTAAATTCTAGGATAACTAATATTAATTCTATTGGAGTCTCTTTCGTGGGTTCAATTGAATCACTAATATTTCTCTCTCGTCGATTTCAAGTAGATGCACCTCTTTGACACCTTTATTTTTATCATATATTGTTATTTATTTTTTTAATTTCTCCAAGCTCAGTGAAATATATCTTTCTCTAGTTTGGATAATCCAATACAATGTACCTAGAATTGTGGCACTAAAAAAACTCCTTGATTAAGGCAAATTTGGGAGTTTTGGCCGGCTACACTTTTTCTTCACTTTGGATTAGTTTCTCCTTTAATGGGGTCTACTTGGGTACCCCACTAGGTGTACTCTTATTTTATGATCCTCTAGTTGAACTCTACATATAACGTGATGATCATCTGGTGACGTTATTATTTCTTTGTCTTCAAAGCTAGGGTATGCACATTGAGTGGGAACTATTATAGTTGGTGTTACATCATAATACTAATAGACACTTCTCCAGTTCCACCAACTCATATTTCATTATGAGTTGATCAAAGTACGCCACGCACATCTCCACAAAAGAGTCTCTCTAAAACAAGTTATGGAAACTTATTTATATGTATTATCAGTAACGCATGAAAAGATATTTGTGTTGCATCTCTCTTTTCATCTTAGACCATGAGATGATCTTAAAATTCCCTTCCACTGTCAAATAAACTTAAATCTCCCACAACAAGGAAGCATTCTCCTTGATTTCATAATGCTAGCTTAACTCTTATGTTCATTGGAACACCCATGTGCTCAAATACATGTTATATTATTTTGAGTCATTCTATTCCAAGTGACAATTAAAATTTGACAAGTTGACTCCTACATCTTGGCTTTCGTTTTTTATATTATATACCTAATCATCGGGGTTGATAAAAGGGATACACCTCATATTGATCTAACAGTCATCGTTAAAGTTATGAGTGGTCCCTCCTTATTGTCTCCTCTAAAAGGATGCAAGCCCCTATTGTACTGGAGGATTTCTCATCACATATCATCCATAACTATGCTGAGGTATTCTCCTTGGCGGCATGGCGTAAGTTTCTTCAGATCAGGGTTTATGTGAATACAGGATTGTAAAATAAAGTTTGTCGGAGGCTTAGGTTTTAAGGGTATGCGTTGGGGTGATTTTGTGGCGAATGAATGAATGTTGGATTTTGAATATTAGTGTTGATGAATTGCAACAATAATGGTTGGGTATTGTGTGATTTTTTTGTTATTGAAATATTGGATTTGGGGCTATAAAAATAAATATCTAAAAATTTAGAATATGTCGGGTTCTAAAACCAAATTATATCCTTATATAGCTCCTAAAAGGTGTTTAGGAAGTGTATATGATGATGATGATGAGGTTGTGTGATAGCGAATGAATGATAATATGTGAGTTGTGGACCACAAGGTCATGTGGTGACTTGTGATGACGTTTGTAGGTCGTAGAGGCTGGAGTTGGGAGTTGCATGAGTTGTAAGCCAATAGGTTGTGGTTAGTCACATAGGTCGTAGTGTTGGTTGCGGTGGCGTTCGTCGAGCCGAAGGGACGAGTCAGGAGCTACACGAGCTATGTACTACATAAGTCGTAGTTCATCAAACAGGCCGCGACAGTGAACTGCGATGACATTTGTAGACTACAAGTGTTGGAGTCGATAATTACACAAGTTGTGACCCATGTAGGTCGTAGTTAGTCGCACATGTCATAATTGTAAGATGTGATGACGTTCGTAGGCCGTGAGGATTGGATTCAAGAGCTATGCTAGTTGTGGACCATGTGTGTTGTAGCTGTTCACATAGGTCATAGTTATAAGTTTTGATGACTTATGTAAGCTGCATGGGCGAGAGTCGGAAAATGCACGAGCTTTTGACAACGTAGATCATAGTTGGTCATATAGGTCATACTAATAAGGTGTGATAATAGAACTTCAGTATTCTGAGGAAGTCACGGCCTTCATGGTGCATTGCTACACTGCCTTTGGAAGGTGTGGTTGCACTATGTGTTGGGTGTGTTGTAAGACCATCATTGGGGTGTGTCATTATACTATATTCGGGGTGTGTTGTTATACTGTGTACTTGAAAACATATTACTCCACTGAGTGCTTTGTTGTTCCACAATGTACATTAGGATTTCACAGTGAGCTTTGTGACTCCACGAGGGATTTCACTACAAGGAGTAGATAGCGCTCGATAGTGGTCGATGACATTCGATGAGCCGTGGTCGATGTTGGTCGACTGCTGCAGGAGTGAGTGTCATTCACTGGACTATTGGTCAACGGTGGTTCAACTCTTTCTCCTCCAAACTCCACTCTACTTTTGGTTTATAGTCTACGTACTCCATCAAGGCAGGCCTCCATTTATAGAGTTTAAGTTGCAAGCACAGAAAATTAAAACCACTCTAATCTGACGGTCTGGGGAGATTCTCTTGATCGAAAGATGTTGCATGGATATTTAAGTCTTTTAATAAATTCAGAATTGAGTAATCTTATTGATAGAGGTGTGTGGCTATTTTGATGAGATAGAGTATTAAAATTTACTATTTATGTTTGGTTTTAGGTCTAATGAAGTGATGTGGCAGTTTTTGTGGAATGTTACATGATTTAGGAGAGAATGGAGGCTAAAATACCAAGACTAGTCTTGATCAGGTTTGTTTGGGCTGATTAGAATTATCTCTTTGGAGAAGTGGCTTAATAATATGTAAATGACTAAAAATGATTATTGTGTTAATCTTAGAATATCTACTTATGATATGGAGTAGATAGGTGGGTTTCGATGGGCGTACAAGGCCGTTCAGGGTGAGGGAACAAGACTGGGTCTTAATATACTTTTGCTTGGCCAAGAGCTATGAAGTGGAGTTTGGAATGGTTGTAAGGTTCTGGTTGTTGGTTAGTTGATATCATAAGAAACTTAGGAAGTGGATGAAGAGCGTTGAACAGTTTAAGAGCAAGTATTGTAGAGGATTAATGAAAAACATGAAAGAAAAGTTAAGATAAATGCATACATACTCACCAAATTAAAAACAATACTTGAAGCGACAAAGCAACAAACAACGAGATTGAAAGTTCTCACTCAAATATTTCATTTAATAATTGATCCAAAGTATTACGTATCCACCCTATTTATAGGGATTACAATGATAAAAAGTCAATAAAAGAATGATGAACTCCTGAAGGGTGGTAGATGGTCATTAATGAAAGAATGTGATAACCACCTTCTCAATTTATTATTTTATTTTCTTATGACTAGCCATAAAAGCTTTCAAATTTGAAAATGCAAATATTATAGAAACTGAAATTAAAATATAAATAATAAAATACAAATTCAAATATTTATCCTTAATATGACTCGTGTGTTGGGTCTTGAATGGGTTTTTAACTGGACACATTCTTGGGCTCTTGTAAGTGGACACTTGACTTTATTTTGATGATGTGCAACATCACTTAACCTCGTTGGATTCAACTTGTGGAGATACTCAATTTAACTATAAACTTGTATGATTTGGAATCTATTCGACCTTCCAATTATGCACTGAAAGCTTATTGATTGTTTTAACGATTTGATCTAAACTTGATTTGATTCAGATTTAACCAAATTTAATATCATTGGTTTTGAATCGTCGAGTAGGTCATTTCAACTACAAATTTGTTGAAATCGAAGTTTTGAAGAACTTTTAATCAAAATTTGAGGATTTCATCTTTAAAATTGCTTATAGATTGGTGTCACTCCTCGAGAACTATGCTTAATCATGATAATTTGTTGATGTTGTGTCAATGTCACATCCCTCAAATATTCTTGTGCAATTCCAATTAATTTTCTCATCCCTCAAATATTCTTGTGCAATTCCAATTAATTTTCTAAGTACTCTGATGTATGTCAACTTGGACATGTACCTAGGGCTGTCAAAAAAGCTCGTTGTTCGCGAACAGTTCGTGTTCGATTCGTCAAGAAGTTCGTGTTCGATTCGTTCGATAAGCAAATGAGATGAACACGAACACTTTTTTCATTCGGTTTGTTAAACGAAACAAACACGAACAGTGATGTGTTCGTTCGTGTTCGGTTCGTTATTGTTCAAAATATAAAATAATTTAAAATAATTCTATATAAAAAGTTTATGACATTTTAAAAATAATTATATATTATAAAAGTTTATCATATTTTAAATAATTAAACTTCTATAAATTATAATATATGATAAATTATTAATAACAATAATAATATTATAGTATTAATTATATTAATATAGATATTATAATATTATAATTAATATATTATACTATATATTGAAATAAAACTCTAAACGCCTTTTTTGGTTTGCATCATTTTGAGGGAGTATGGATTACCTGATGTGTACGGAATACCTAATCAATTTGCTTTATTTTGAGGAATTATGATATCAAAGTTAGGGCTGTCAAAAAAGCTCGTTGTTCGCGAACAGTTCGTGTTCGGTTTGCTATGAAGTTCGTGTTCGATTCGTTCGATAAGCAAACGAGATGAATGCAAATAATTTTTTTTTCGTTCGGTTTGTTAAACGAACCAAACACAAACAATGACGTGTTCGAATATTTCGAACAAAAACACTAGCTCTGTTCGTTCGTGTTCGGTTCGTTTACACCCCTACATGTACCAAGACTTTGTTAATATCATTAGGTTCTTGAATTTTAAAACTCAATAAAGCAGAGTCCAGTGTTAAAAAATTAATTTAGTATTTAATTAAAATATTTAACTGTTCATACATTTTAAACACCTAAATTTTATTTTGTTTTGTTTTTATTTTAATAACACCCAATTTATTCATTTCACATTGGAATGTCATCACTTAACTTTTAAAAAGCAAAAAACACATTTTCATGCATGAGTAAGATGGAAAGGCAAAAGAACGTATGTAATATCCTATGCTTCAATATCCTTCGTGCCTCGGTAACTTCTTGAGAATTTTCTAACACAAACTAATTTAACTTTGTGAGTAGTAGTTGGCCACAAACACCTTCGTGCCTCGGCAACTTCTTGAGAATATCCTCCATGCCTCGACAAAATACACATTTTCACATAGGTCTTATTTGGAAGATTTAACGATAGTAGTTGGCCACAAACACCGCAGTTGGTGGCTGCAATACCAACTGTTGGCTACATATGTCATAGTTGAAAATTGTAATAGTAGTAGTTGGCCACAAATGTTGTAGTTAGTGGTTGCAATCATGATGATTGACAATAAATTTGTAGTTGGTGATTACAATAACATTGGCTAGTTATATATGTTGTAGTTGGTGACAACAATATCGTTAGTTGACCCCGCAGACTTTAATTGGTAGTTGACCACATATTGGGGACCAAAATATCACTATTTGGCCACATAGATTTTTATGGTAAATGAACACCTTCTCTTAGTGAGAATGGGGTTAATATTTTACATCGGAAACTGCATTTGCATTTATATAAGTGTTAGGAACAACAATCATATTTTGGCTGCAAAAGGCACGAGCATTGATCTTTGGTGATATGTGGTCGGCAACAACAAATGGCGATGGTCGTTGGTGGTCAACGTATACAAAATCCGGAAGTTATCGTCGGGTACATATATAACATGTTGCAACTATATCTTGGATATAATGTTTATAGGCATGGTCACCCTCAGCAGAAGGTCATCAACGACAACTAGGGATGACCGACGAAAAGTAAGGAAGACTGATGGTGGTCTGTGACTAAGTAGGCCGCAAGTCATCGTCGTGCCTTCAATCCAGAATAAGCTTTAATTTTCTCTTATTCTTCCTCCCTCTCTCAAACAAAATGGAGGGGTGGGGGGTCTATTTATAGCTTATGGAAGGAGGTGGCATTTTGGCCTTTTGGTCGAGACTTCCCCAACTACATAATCGAAAGACCCATATTGATTCCCTCATCATATTTTACTTTAGATTTTATGAGTGTTTTAATAAAATCACATTTCTCTCAACGAGACGCTCGATTTGATTATAAACATATCAAATCAAAAGTTAATTTGATCATTCAATTGATTATTCATAGTTTCAAAATGTGTTGTGATGGCTTGATCTGGGCTTGATGAGACTTGAATTAATACAATTTTTTTGTCATCGGGTTCGACTTATCAAGACAGACGGTTTTGACTATAAAATTGTTGAAATCAGGACACTATATGACCTTGAATTTGAATTTGAAACGTCAGTTGCTCAAAGCACCTTGAGATTCAGGCTAGTTGACAAAAATTTATTGATGAAACATCGTGTCTAACGCTAAGGCTATGATTAATCTCTTTATCGATTTACATTCACATTGCCACATGTTTAATATAAGTTGCAATCATACTTATAAAGTTGTGCATGGTATCAACATTCAAAGCTAGTACAATAAAATCTCTCCTTTTATCATCACAGTGCACATAACAATAATAACTAAAGTAATGTTAAATCTCCATTTTTTTGTATTTTAAATAAGTTGATCTCCCCCTCCCCCTCAATCTATAGTCGCTTTCCAATCAAGCTTCATCATTTATAACTCGAATGCTAAAATTATCACGATCAAGGCATAACAAAATTGCTGAAGGTCTAACCCATCGTCATCACTTGAGCCTAATAACATTAATTTTTTAATTCATTCCTTCTCATTGCCTCACTCAATTGTTGTCATGATTGCCAATATCATCACTAGGGGTGTAAACGAGCCGAAAACGAGCGAGCCCAGGCTCAGCTTGTTTATATTTCGATCCCAAAAAGTGTGTTCGTGTTCGGCTCGTTTGCTTAACGAGCTGAACACGAGATGTTCACGAACAAAGAGTCGTTTTGACACCCCTGATCATGTAAACATAGGATGTTAAGAGTTGGGGCAAGATTTAATAATTATTGTTTATATTAAAATATCATTTGAATTTAGTTTGATATTTTTTAATATATTTACTTAATTAATAATTTTAATTGAGTTTAAATCTTTTAAATTTTTTTGAAAGGCTACTCATCAATATATATATATATATAGAGAGAGAGAGAGAGAGAGAGAGAGAGAGAGAGAGAGAGAGAGAGAGAGAGAGAGTCATAATAAACTCAAGCTTTACCCATTGGTTAAGAAAACAACTTGAATTTGTGGTCAAGCTCAATGGAGAGAAAGTCAAGTCGAGCTCATTAGACAAGCATCAATGAGATCAACGACTTTGTGAAAAAAAGGGATGAAAATATGAAATATCAATGGAGAAGTCGTTAAAGAGATCAATGTCGCGGTGACTAGCGTCTGCAAAAGAAGAGGAAGTCACAATGATTCCATAACAGAGTAATGATGTTAGCGATTGACAAATAAGAGAAAGTTGTGATAGAAATTTGTTCGAGCTAGTCTTGATGTGACGTAAGGGCGTAAATAAATCGATCGAGCTTGAATCACCCTAAACTTGAACTTGAGTTTGACTACTTAATTGAGTTTGAGCTTAAGCTCAAGCTTAATTGTACAAGTTTGAGCTTCCACATGAATCAACTTGTTTATTATGAAAGAGAGAAATAAAAAATAATTCAAAGTAGTGTTATAATAAATTGATAAATATAATGAATAATTAGAAGATAAATAAATAAAAAATTGATTTTAAATATTAAATATCATAATTTTAAATTACACACACACGTATAAAGTCTCATAATTTAATGTATTTTTAGTATGTTTATATTAATATTTTTTTGAAGCGAGCAGACTCGCAAGCTAATGAGTCGAGTCGGGACTAGCTTGAGCTCCTCACGAGCCACTTATTGAGTGGAGCTAGAGCTGGTTTATGAATGAGCTCGACTCGATTACACCCCAAAAGTGACCGCTGTAATTTTGAAGGAGAAGAGAGTTCACAATACTTAGACTCCTATGAAACAACTTTGTGAGCGATGAGAATAAAATTTGGGCTTATTTAGTATGTTATTTGAGTTAACGTAGAAGACAACTTGTAGCGTCTTAGTAGGCTCAAACTCAAGCTCTTTGAGCTCGAGACCTAAATGGAGCTCAGATGAACTCAACCAGCTCAGCTCATTTTGCCATTAACTTGGCTCGACATTTTTATACCACTAATCTTAGATAATAAATAAAAAGATTTCACTGTATTTGATTTTCAACAAACCTAACAAACCATAAATTTATAACAGATAGTATGACAATCAAAGGATGTTATATCTGAGAGGAATTTCTGCTAAAGAGAAATTCATATAGAAATTCTCAGAAACCTCGTATAAATTTTCCTTTGTATTATTGAAGAGTAATTGGAGCTGAAGTGGCCCAATGATTAATTATTCAGGATATTTACTGACATACCATACATTATCTTATTAAGGGTCTGTTTGGAGCAGTGCAACTTTATCCAGAACTTATCCAGGATAAGTTGACGATCCTGATAAATCATGATAAGCTGAATGATCCGGATAATTCATTAATCTGTTTGGTTTGCTTACATGAAAAACAAGTGATTCTGAAAATCGATTATTCTGCACCTCGTTCGAATAAATCATTTAATTGTTTGGTTAGTCTTTTATGAACGAACTTATTTGCAAAATTTTTTTAACACACAATTGTAACACACAAAAGTTTGATATTACAAGGAAAAAGAAAAAATGAAAGAAATAATATTAAAGTTTGATATTACAATGACTTTTATTAATACGGTGCATCATTAAACCTAAAAATAAAAAATAAAAAATAATATATCAAAATTACAAGGAAAAAGATAACAATATTTACTTTAAAATGTAGGAGCATGTCACGACGAATATTACCCGGTTCTGACATCTCAGAACCCCGATCAAAATTGTCCGGCTGGGAAGCACTCGAACTCTATGGAATAATTTAAATATGAAAGCAATACACTCAACTATATGAAAGCAATACATGCCTACAAAATAATTTAAATATGAAAGCAGTACATGCCTACATAATATATGAAAGCAATACATGCCTACAGAATATATGAAAGCAATACATGCCTACAGAAACATATGAAAGCAATACACTCTCTGGACGCCTACAAAAACAATAATATAAATATAAGAAGCAAAGTTTAGTTGTTTGATATGTAAGTAGATAAGTATTGGGTGGTATGTCTGTAAATGCCCCAACTTTCTCCTTGGCTGCAAGGTTTTTGGCAATGGTTTGCAATTTCAACCTATGCAATGGACCTTTCATATTTTCGACACCTACAACAACACAATCTATAACAATAACAATGTATCACTTCCAAGTGTGGAGAGAATATGAACAATAAACAAATGCTTCGATTTCATAAAGATTTCAGCTAATTCCGTGCTGTCTACAGAACTTCTAAAATGCGGCTTTAACCCGCAGCAAAACTAAAAAAAGATCAAAAAGGCTAAAAAATGCGCCAACTTCAACATGGATCTTTGCAAAATGCAACTAGCAAAGCAAATCCTATTCCACACTTCAGACATCAGAACAAACCAAAAGCAAAGCGCAGAATGCAGATGAGAAAAATTAGAAGCTGTAAACAGATATAAAAAAATAATATATATGTAATGCAGCTTCAAAAGCTAAAACTTGAATTTCCATGTTTAGAGTTAGAAATGTAAATACAAAAGAACTTCGTGGTATGCATGCACACCCTCCTCAATAATATAAAAGCTAAGAACAAGCATAAAGAACAATAATCTGCCATCATAAGAAGTTTACAGGGGAACTTTTCTTTTCAGGAGAATTTACAGGAACTGTAAAAGATAATTGTTCGTTCCCCGCAAATTTCTTTCCTCTATACGGAAATAAACAACAAGACTGCAAGAAAGACTGCAAAAATAATTGTGCGTTTGCATAATATTGAGCCAATGGAGCCACAAGAATTAAAATAGTGATGATTTTGTTTCTCGCAACAAAGCATAGCATAGCAAAATATTACTAAATTAAGCCAGTAATCAGAAATATAAATCCAAAATACTTGTCCTGATCTAAATGCAATTTGCACAATATTAATGGCATTGCATGCTATACGCTTATTCTATGCATGCATGAACCATCATAAGCAATACAAATACCATAGACCTCCCAGTAAACAAAAGGCGCAGTGCACTGTAATTGGGAATTTCGACAAGTAATGTGCATAATTCCTTGTTTAATCACACAAATCAAGTATGAATAATGAAAAAAATTCATACATAACACCTAAAATTTCATCCTCAATCAAAAGAAATTACAACAGATGCTCAGATCAGCCTCAATCAATCACCCGACAGGGGCTTCTAATGCCGTAGAAAAATCAATCAAACACAAACCCACATTTTCAGTTCAAATTCTTCATTCAGATCTTCATAGATGTGTTGTAAGAGAGTTGTCTTGCCCATTCCACCATGACCCACTGTGGATAGAAGAGAAATGTTTTTGTACAGGCTTGCAATGTGAGTTGGATCTTTATTTGTTGGCTTCTTCAACCACAGCATAACAAAATCCTTCTCCTTGCCTTGACCGATGAGATCATTTTTAGGCAAGAATCATGTTTTACGATTTGCACAACTTGAAGCTCCAGCTCTTACTGCTCTGCTCTGAATTTGCGATGAGATGAAGGAAAGTACTGACCTCTCATCGATGGCATCTCGTAGTTTCCATATCCAGCTATTGAGTGCTGGGTTTCGATCATCTGTGCTTGGCTAGGAAGCAACGCGACCTGAGGATAATAGAAGTAAAGAAGGAAGCGATCTCAAAATCATTGGCATGCGGCAGAAATAGCACAGAGAGAGCGATGCAGTGTGGCGTCTTTTGCGAGTTTCAACGAGAGACGGAAGTGGCGAGTTTCAGCGAGAGACGGAAGTGGCGAGTTTCAGCGGAGAAGGGAGAAGGAGCGACGGAAGTGGCGAGTTTCAACGAGAGGGAGGCGGATAGAAGGGGCACAGGAGTAAAAAATCGATCGCCCGCGATCGAAACAGCGGCCCGCGGGGGTCGCCCTGCTGGTCGCGTGTAATAGAAAATGAGAACTTAGTTTTCAAATTCGCAGTTGATAAGTGTGAATCAAATAGTGCGGGTGCGTTTTTAAAAACGCTCCCGCACTTATACATGCCCCAAACGGGCACTAAAAAGTAGTTATGAAGTTGTTAAAAAATAATCTGAGGTGGCTATTATAAATTTTTTTTTTTTTTAGAGTCGGACTATAAAGTTGTCACCACACCTAATTAGAACCGATAAGAAGATATAGATTTGAATAGGGGGGTGAAAACGAACCGAACACGAACGAACAGAGCTTGTGTTTGTGTATGGTCCGTTTCAAATTTAGTTTGTTTGAAATAATCTCGTGTTCGAAATTGTTTGTGAAGTCACTGTTCGAGTTCGCTTCTTAACGCACAAGTCGAACACAAGCAGAACACGAGTTGTTCGCGAATGACGAGCTAGTTTGACAGCCCTAATATTAATATATACAAATAATATATTATATTAATTATATAACTTATATTATATAAATAATAATATTTAGTAATATAGTATATTAATATATTATTATTATTAATTTATTATATATTATAATTTATAAAATTTAAAAATTTTAAAATATCATAAATCATATATTTAATTATTTTAAATTATTTTATATTTCGAACAATAACGATTCAAACACGAATAAACGCATCACTGTTCGTGTTTGGTTCGTCCAACCGAACGAAAAAAATTGTTCGTGTTCCTCTCGTTTACTTATCGAACGAATCAAACGCGAACTCCTTGACGAACCGAACACGAACTACTCACGAACAACGAGATTTTTTTGACAGCCATAGATTTGAATGATGGATTTTTTAAAATAACAGTCAAAATAAAGTTTATCCAAACAAATATAACTAAAATCGTCACGCCACACGTTTAATAATGTAAATCTATTTTAATAGATACTTAAAATTTACTTGGGCTGGGTTTTTGCGGGCTAGCCCGGCAGCCCGACAAATCCCGCGGTCAACCAGACCCTATCCCCATCGTTCATTCGGAAAGCCGTGCCGTGGATACAGAGGAAGTAAAATTAAAAAAAAAAAGCTCTCATAGCCCTAAACCCTCCTCTCAAAATCAAAGCCTCGGTGCTCCTAAATTCAGCCGCCTTCTTTCTCCCGCTGCTGCAGCTTCGCATACCTCACAAGTCGCTTGCTTTTTCACTCCTTACAATCCGATCTCTCCACGGGATCATCAATTTGTCGACTTGTCGATGATATGCTGCACAGTTGCTTCGCAAACTCGAGATCACGAGGCATCGGATTGTAGGGGCTGCGGAAACTTGATTCAGTGAATCGCTTCCTCTCCTTTCGCTTCTCTGTTAGCGAATGGAGAGGCTGCAGATTCTTAGGAATAGTTCCGTCGAGTGGAATCCTTCGGCGGTGGTGGCTCTCGCCACAAGCGACGATAGGTCGCAGGTGGCCGCTGCAAGGGAGGATGGATCCGTAGAGATTTGGCTTGTTTCTCCCGGCTCTGTTGGCTGGCATTGCCAGTTGGTATGATTTATTCTGCTCTCTTTTATTGGTTGAGCATCTCTGGGGCTATAATTCATCCGTTTGGTTGCAGACCATCCATGGGAACGCTAGCTCCAGAGTTTCTTCAATGGTTTGGTTACCTTACCGTTCAAAGAGTGGAGGTCGAGGTCGTTTGCTGTCCTCCAGCATTGATGGCTCCGTTTCAGAGTGGGATTTCTTCTCGTTACAGCAGAAGGTTCACTAACTTTATTTTTTTAGATTTGTTGTTATTTTAGTTGCCTTACATGATACATCTGTCAGTTGAGTTTACACATATGCTGTTTAGGATTTGACTTTTTTTTATAAAATTTTTCATATTTTTCTATCAAGTTTTTTTTTTTCTTTATTTGGAAGTTCACTCCGAAATGGGTGGCATTAATTCCTACTTCATGTAAGAATTGAAAGCAGCAAACAAGCGTTTGTTGAATAATTGGTGCTAGAATGAAAGCTGACCGGAGTTATGCTAACATACTATCATTCTTATTAATGCTATTCATATGATTCTTCTTAGTGCACCACTTAAAGTTTGGTTAGTTGGCCTAACCTGATGATCTTGCTTGGTGATTTATGATGAAGTTCTTAACGGCTACTGGTACGATACTTAAATTAATTGATGAGAGAATATGCACGTGTTATTTGTAAAAGATGTGACATTTTCTTACGGTGGAGGATGTAAGTTTTATTTTTTTAGAGGCGTTCACATACATACTGCACAAATCTTATATATTTACATATCTAACACCAAACTTTTATATTTACATGCATAGCACTCAAATTTTTGACAACACATAAAATTACGACAATCACGAAGTTTTTAGAAGTGAAATACACCTTTTTATGAATGGGTTTTTAATACCTAAATGTTACAAAATTAAATTTCAAAGTTCAGGCGTTAGATATGTAAATGCATAACAATTGTGTGGCATGTATGTGAATTTTTTTTTTTAAAACTCTTTGATGTGGTTTCTTGGCTGAAATTTGATTATGCTTTTGAGAAATTTCTTTAAATGTTGTAATCCTCTGTATAGGAAACCTTGGGGCCTCAGGTCACAAACTGCATTTCATGGAACTAGTTGTGGAAATGGAATTTTGTTTTAAGTTGTATATTTTTTTCCCCATAAACTTGGTTGAAGAATTTAACCTGTTCCTGCTGTATAGCTTTTATGAACTTTATCCCAGTGAGCATGATTATTTTACATTCTGGTGATTGAATTTCAGTTGCATTGAGTTTTCATTTCTTTTTGGAATTTGTGAATCTGTTGAGAATGTTGTGTTGCTTTATTACTAGTTGATGATCTCACTCATAGCTTATTGGCGTACGTTCAATTTTTTTACGCTCGCACATTTTGCATATTCCATGTTTTGCGAGTAAATATGATCCCTATACTTTTTTGTTCTACCCAAAGTATTATTTACTCCACATATGATGGAGGCTATTTCTTAATCTTTGTGCTACGAGGATATAATCTCTAGTGTGTCTTAAGCTTTTTTTTATAATAAATTTCAAACGAACTAGTTCATCTTTTCACTCCTCTTCATAGGGAGTCCCGGTAGCCGCTATCATGTTTTTAATTTAGATTTAGATGGATAACTTGAGAAGTTGAGAGGGATTTTGATTCATTTTCTGGATTTTGAGTCATTTTCTTATATTAATGAACCTTTTGGAGATGATTTATAGTATTCTGTTGATTTTATTTTTGTCGTTGCTTTTGGACAGGAAGATCGAGAATTGTCTTGTAAATTTCCTTATGGACAATTTTGGTGAACTAATCGTTGATTATATTAAAGTTTTTTGATAAGATATGTTTACTATTTTTGTTGTTTATAGCTATTAGATTAATGATCTGTTTTAACCACTTTGTAATATCAACTCAATATAATTGATCACACTAGTTTTAGTTTAATAAGACATTGTTTAAATGATTTTTTTTAACTGTCACATGTACATTTTCTTTGGTTTCTCTTAGAAAGTACTCGATACCATAGGCGTATCCATCTGGCAGATGGCCTTACAACCAATCAATGATTCATTTCATTTTGGGGGAAAAGAATTGCAACATTTACCAAATGGAAATACATATCAAGATGGGGATAGTAATTCCGAATCTTCTTATTCCGACGGCGATGAAGACCCTATTGAACTAAATGCTGCAATTATTGGGAACAAAAATTTGCACTTGGCCCTTGCATGCGATGATGGTTGTGTGCGTTTATATAGTGTGGAGGAAGGAGATCTAACTTACAAAAGGTCTTTCCCTAGAGTCAGTGGTTAGATCTCTGCTTTATGCCTCATCATTTATATTTTTATGTTTGAATAAATATTATTACATACCTTTCTTCTCTCTATTTAGGACGCACACTAAGTGTTGCTTGGAGTCTTGATGCAAAGCTTTTGTTTTCTGGGAGCAGTGATGGGTAAGTTTGCAATTTACATGTTTTGCGTGTCAAAGTTAGTGCTTTTTTATTGATCAAGCCTTCCACTTCCCCATTTTATCCATTTTTTATTTTATATTTATTTCATACAATCCTTTTTATTAATGCCACTTTTTATTACATAATTTATTTTTTGCCAGTATCATAAGATGTTGGAACACATCATCTTTCCATGAGACCTACCGTATTACTGTGGGGCTTGGAGGACTCGGGAGTGGATCGGAACTTTGTGTATGGTCTTTACTATTCTTAAGGTTGCAAAATTCTAAATATTATAGTGATTAGTGATGAAATTTTTCTTGAAAGTGATTCTTAATTCAGTTATTAATTTATTGTTCTTTTAAATCAAACTATATCAGGTGTGGAACCCTAGTTAGTGGAGATAGTACTGGTAGTGTTCAGTTTTGGGACAGTAGACATGGAACCCTGCTGCAAAGTCATACTTATCATAAGGGTGACGTGAATGCTTTAGCAGTTACTCCAAGCCACAATAGATTGTTTTCAGCTGGTTCAGATGGACAGGTATATCATTTTTCAAATTGCACCCTCACTTTTTTCCAGTTTCCTTACCTTCTCCTGTGATAGTGAATATTTTGCATTGTTTTTGTTCATTCAACTTGAGCGCAAGTAATTATATTCTAAACTCGACGCTTACTAAATTTTTGAAATTTAATTGATTTGAATTTGATATCCATATGCTCTGTCTTGAATATGACTCTCTTGAACCTAGCTCAATAAATTACATACCTTCATATATTTGTATGTGTGTGCTAAGACATACACATACATATATATGCACATATTTACATCACACATAAATATAACGTTGATTTGCATATATGCATCTATTTTAAAGAACATTGATCCTTTTTGTAAATAAATTTTTAATGCTCTATTGATGATAATCTTGATTGGTGATTAAATATTTAAATTCTTAAACTTTACTTGTTCCCAATCAAAAGCCCACCCATTGATAACTGTTGACTCAAATTGAATTTGGATTGAGCCTAAATTGATATATTCAAGTTTAGTCATCACACTTGAATTCGACTCGATTTTCCCCTAATTAATTGTTTTATTTTTGTTTAGATGTTTACATTCTTATTGTAACAAGATTTTGTAATACCCAATTTTGTTCAATTTAAGTAAATTTTTGATAATTTTAAAATATATGCATCTATTTTTAAGAACATTTCATACTTGCTTATGTTAATGAATTTTTAGTACTTTGTATTAATGATAATCTTGATTGGTGATTAAATATTTAAATTATTAGACTTTACTTGTTCCAAGTCAAAGCTCACCCCGAAATTTATAATCTTTGACTCAAATTGAATTTGGATTTAGTCTAAATTGATATATTCAAGTTTATTTTTGCTTATTTGTTTACATTCTTATTGTAACAAGATTTTTTGTAATATCCAATTTTTTTCAATTTAGGTAAATTTTTAATATTTTAAAATATTTTTGGGATAAAAGGCTTGTTGTTATTGTATCCCAGCATCAACCCCTGCCCAAGCTACCACTCATTTTTTCTTCTGATTCCCAACCTTAGACATGCCACCACGAAGAGGTACATCAAACTCGTCCTTAGTGAGAAATCCGTCGTTTGCAACGGAGACTAGTAGAGTTGGATGACGAAAACTAAGAAGAGGTTACCTTTATCCGTGATTGAGAGAGTCAAAGAGAAGTCAAGGACGAAGAGATGAGTTTGTTCCATAGAGAAGATCACTGTGATGAGGAATATCAACCACGTCGTTTTGGTATCTAATAACAAAGGACGTTAAGAGAAGAGGCTCCTTACGGAGGTCAACAGGACTTTGACATCATGATGGACCTTCCAGAATTTGATGGAGGTATGGATCCCGATGAGTTTATCGACTGGCTACAATCAGTTGAACGAATTTTTGAATATAAATATATTCCAGAAGACAAACGAGTCAAGCTAGCCGCTACTAAGCTGAAGAAGAGCACTTCCCTATGGTGGAAAAATGTGCAGAGGTAGAGGAAAAGGGAAGACAATGAAAAGATCACTAGGTCGGAGAATATGAAGAAAGTAATGCAAAAAAGTATCTCCCACCTCACTATCGCCAGTATATGTTTCTAACGCTCCACAACTTGTAACAGGGACATCTTTCAGTTAAAGAGTTCACTCCCTAATTCGAATACTTGCAGATGAAATGTGAACTGACGGAGCCTGAGGAACATATGATCACCATATATCTCAAGGGTCTAAAACCCGCCATTAGCAATGTGATATAGTTGCAGTCAGACTGGACGCTAAGGGATGTCCAGACATTAGCCTTGAAGGTGGAAATGCAACAGAAACAGAGCTGACAACAATCATCTTTCAAGCAGCAACCTTCAGGCAGACTGTTACCTACAATTACCACAATTGACAGAGATTTTTCGGGAGACTGGAAAATCATGACAAGGGAATGACACTATAGATCAAAGTGGGAAGAAACAGGAAAAAGGGAAACTCCTCCAACACGATGCCGGTCAGGAAGTGCTACCGATGCCACGACTATGGCCACATTGCCTCCAACTGACCTATGAAATTGGTAGTTACACTTACAGATCAAGGTGCCGTAGAAGAAATCAGCGATGAACAGAAAGCTGCAGAATAGGAGTATCAGCTTCCCCTAGAGGAAGAAGAGGCGCTTGTGTTTCGACAGGTCCTGCAGGCTGAGGACACTAGCGATTCATAGTGGCTTTGCCACAACATATTCTATAACCATTACACAGTAAAGGGAAATGTATGCAGTCTAATCATCGACGACTGGAGCAACAAGAATGTGACATCGACGCAAATGGTTGAGAAATTGAGATTGGCAACTTAGAGAGGCATTCCCAGCAATATTCATTAACGTGGCTAAAGAAGGAGAATCAAGTCAGCATCGTCGAACACGGTGCCAGCCAGGAAGTGCTATCGATGCCACATCTACGTCCACATTGCTTCTAGCAGCTCTATGAACTTTGTAGTCACACTCACAAATCAATACGTTGTAGAAGAAATTAGCGATGAAGAGAAAGCCGAGGAGCAAGAGCATCAACTTCTCTCGGATGAAGGAGAGGCGCTTGTGATTCGACAGATCTTGCAGGCTATGAACACTAGGAGTTCATAGCGGTTTTGCCACAACATATTCTACACCCGCTGCAGAGTAAAGGGAAATGTATGCAGTCTAATTATCAATGGCGGGAGCAACAAGAATGTGACATCGACGTAGATGCTTGGGAAATTGAGGCTGTCAACTTAGAGACATTCTCATCTTATTCACTGACGTGGCTAAAGAAGGAGAATCAGTTCAGCATCGTCCAAAGATGCTTAGTTGAATTTTTTATTGGATGTCAACTGTAAGATAATGTGTGGTGTGACGTAGTCTTTATGGATGCCTGTCAACTTGTTGGGACGACCTTGGCAATATGATCACAAAGGACTTAACACGACGGATATAAAGAACATATTCCTTCACCAAGGATGAAAAACGCATCACCCTCCTTCCTTCGATGGAGTCGAGGTTACAATACCCCTTTTCAACTGAACGACGTCAGTGGAACTAGTTTTAGTGATAACACCAGACGGGAAGACAGACACCCGTCCCCGATAAAGGAATGATACGACAAAAGGTTATGTCAAGATGACACCGTAACAATAACACCATCCCCGTGCGAGAATGGTCTGACTACTCTCACTATACGTGCAATTGAAGCGATCATAGGATAATTTGAGAAGATTCACCAGTATAAGCATGGTGCGCGACCTCAGAAGAACAAATCAATATGATTTTTTACTCGCGAAGATAGGGAGGACTCTCAGATATCGCTAATGGGATCCAGGGTGGTTGACAATGAATCAAAAGCTTTGACCAATGAAGATGAGGCTCCCCCAACTCAAGGAAATTGACACGGGTGTAGAACAACGTCCGAAATCTGGCTCTAAATAGCGCCTGAAGCGGGGTACTTTAGTGGGGCCAAAGCCTTGCACGAAATCACACGAAACTACGCGAAGCCTCGCGCGACGTAGTAGACCCGCCTTAGGGAAGGAAATCATGAATTCTCGCAATCTAACCAGACTATTCACATCGGTTCTTTTTTGGGAAGTAATTTCTGGATTCCTCTTGGCTTCTCTTTGTGTAGAAGTTTCTACTAAGCCTATAAATTGTTGTCTTTGTGTATTTGGGAGTCAGATTTGAGTTGTTTTTGAGTTTAGAGTGTGTTATCTTCAGTTATTCTGTGTGGAGTCCATTTCCCCTTCTTGGGCTATATTTGAGGAGACGGTTGTGCTTCGGCTGTATCATTCTCTGAGGTGGTGATTGTCCTTCCATTCTACCTTCTTTTCGCTCCTCAACCACCAAACTCTCCCTCCATCACCCCGACAACAAATCATTCCCCTCCCTGCAGATTACTACTTCTATCCGGCACTCCTAACTCCGTTTAAGCTCCTCCTAACCACCTCATTACCACTGACGACCACCAACAACCCTTCCCACTTGCTGTCCCTGTCGTTTCGCACCTTCCCCTCGCTGCCACCAGCACTCCGACCCCTTCTTCACCCCCGTTAGCCATCCTGACCCACCTCGTCGATCTCCACCACCCATTGGAATACAATTAGGAGTGTTTGCTTGTGTCGTTATTTCCGTTCGAGTCATTTTGTAATCTTATTTTAATATTAATGAAAGTTTGTTTTTGTGTTTCCCACTATTTTCCCTACTAATTCTGGTATCACATACCAGCTCTGTTTAGTAAGTAACCTTTTTTGCTTAATATTGATGTGATATTATATATTGCTTAATAGTTTATCATTAAACGGTAGTTTTTTTTCGTAATATTAACATTATATGGAGAATAATTCTTTTTTCTTGCTTAAATTTTATCCGTCAATTAAATATTTTTTTTCCTTGTTTATTTTAAAAATTCTTTTATTTCTTTTTTCCTTTATCTTTATTTGATCGCATAATATTGTTTTTTTTAGAAGAGAAGAACATTTACTTTATTTTGACCACTTGTTGGAGCATTTTCAACTTCAATTCTTTCTTATATTTTTCTTGTCGAGTTAAACTAAATAATTATCACTAAAAATCTTAGTTTTTATTATTTTGGTCATACACAATGTGTTGAGGTGGATAATTTCTCATCTGGTCATGATGTTACATGATTGGAAACTTGAATCACGGTGAAATCAGTTTGCTAATTATTATCCTAGGAATTTGTTTGTTTGGCCTTACTGTACTTTTTTATTATTGTTTGTTAATTTTCTTTATTATATATCATCTGATTAATTATTCTTTTATTGTGCTTATAATGCGTACTAATCACCTTGTGTTTTCAATTCTGAAGTTTTTACACAACATTTTCTTCATAGGGTGCCTACTAATGTTTTGAAAGCATTTAGGTTATTCTCTACAAGCGCTCCGGTAATGCAGTTGATTTGGGTAAAGTTAAGCCTTTAGTAGATTATTCTCACAACTGGATATATGTTGCTTATGTTAGAGTTCATACCCATGACGTGAGGGCCTTGACGGTGGCTATTCCTATTAGTTTAGAAGGTCAGCCTCATTCAACTATTAGTACATCATAGACATGTATGCCTATCAATGATAATTTTTTTTTTTCTGTGACAGCTTCTTCTCCTAATGAAAAGTCATCAGGCAATGTCCGACATAAGGATAGATCTATAAATTTTACTTACCATAAATGGGCACAATTAGGGGTCCCCATGCTTATTTCTGGAGGTGATGACACCAAGTTATTTGCTTACTCTGCCGGAGAGTTCACACAATATTCTCCTCATGATATCTGTCCTGCACCTCAACGCATGCTTCTGCAAATGGTGCCTTCTACAGTCTCTGATGGAGCTTCAGTATTACTTGCACAACATGGAACACAGCTGGATTTGTTGCTTATAAAATCAAATCATGGTGAGCCACTTAGAAGAAGCAAAGCAATCACACAATTTATAGCTCATGTTAAAAGCAAGGAATCTAGAAAAATCATTTCTAGTGCCATATCCAATTCTGGTAATCTTTTTGCTTACTCTGATCATGTGAAGCCTTGCATATTTGAACTGAAGAAGCCTAAATCCAGAAAAAGTGGTTGGTCTGTAACCAAATTACAGCTACCTCGACGATTGCCATATGCTCATTGTATGGTTTTCAGTGTTGACTCCTCGAGGTTGATGTTAGCTGGTCATGACAGAAAAATTTATGTAAGTTGTTTAATGAATTTGGTTGTGGTATTGTTCAACTTATCCAATTTCTGAATAAAGAAGAAGAATAAAGTCCTTGTTGAATTTTGTTTATTTGATAGTCTTAGCCTCAAAATTTGGCTGGTGATGCATGTTTTTTTTTAATCATAATGCTTTTATATGTTTATATTATGGCGGTATTAATTTGTACCTTACACATTTTCTTTGGAAAACTAGGTTTTGGATGTTAAGAGTTCAGAACTAGTGCATACTTTTTCGCCTCAAGGAAAGGATGGCCACGTGAGCTCAGTACCTCAGGAACCTCCTATAACGAGGATGTTTACTAGTTCTGACGGGCAATGGCTAGCTTCTGTCAATTGTTTTGGCGATATTTACGTTTTTAATCTCGAGACATACAGGTAAGGTCTCATTGTCACTTGAGCAGTGCTTTGTGAAGCACATAATCCTCTCTCATTTTTTTAATCAACAATTTGTTAAGTGATGAGCAAATCACTAGTTTTTTTATAAACTTTCTTCTGTTGAAGTTTCATCCAGTGGCTTTGCTAATCACGACACGTTTAATCTAAAGCACTGTAGTTTCTCATTATTTTTTTGTTTGTTGTTATTTTACATGTTTAAAGAAATTTAGTTTGAAAAATCTTTGGCATGAATTGCCCTTTGTTTTAATTATTGCTTACACCAATGATGGAGTAAAGTCTGAATGCATGCGTAAGAGCATTTTATGTAATCACATTAAAAAATGTTTTTTTAATGTGCCCAAGTACACAGATGTTAATTCTATAATTATTTGACATCTATTTCATGTTCCATGGCTTCTTGTACAACAATCATATAGGTGGTTTTTTCTTATCTTTTAGGAGTTTAAAACCAGGGTGGCAAGTAAAGAATGTTGTTGCCAGGAGTAAGTTCATATTCTTCCTAGATAGAACCAATTAGGGCTTTTGAAGATGTCGCAGTAGGAGATAAAAGTAGGAGAGAAAAGGGAGTTCGGAGGAGGTTTGGGAATTTTGAGATTAGAGGATAAAAATGATTCGGGTAAAATTTAATGTGATTCTTAGATAATTAACTACACAGATGGTATCCTATTTAGAGAAAATAGAATTTTATTTAAATTTAAAAGAAACTAATCATATTTTGATTGACTTGAACCCTACTAGAGAACTCCATTTCAGACATAAGATTATTTGTAGGATAATTCAATCTAATTAAAAGAGATAAATATATAGATCATAAATTAAATTGAATAATGAATGCGATCAGATACCATGACCCAGTTTGGTTCACTTTAAAGTTGGTCAAAGCTTTAATCCTTGATTTTTGAGCTTCTATGTTTCGCCAAGTTCTTGTGATAACAAAATTGCCCTCTGAAGATTCATAAACGCGAATTTGTCAAAAAGTTTGCCATTAGCTATGTGAACTGAACTTGTGTGCTTTAAAAATCTTTGGTTGAAGTTTGATTCATCTGACAAATAGGGTAAATATACATTCTTGAAGTACTTGTAGTTTCATTTGTAATAATTTAGCTGTCTTGGCATTTCGTGTAATGATGGCTTGTGAACTATAGGAAAATAACATTATTTATCTAAGTAGATGCTCCACGAACTGAAACTCAATCAATATGCATAAAAGGCTCGAAAATACCTCGATAATATATTAGATCTTTAATATTAAGAACTTGGCTAAAATCAAAATTTCAAAGTACGTTAAATCATATAGATAATTGAAATCAACTTTTATATATATATATATATATATATATATATATATATATATATATATATATATATATATATATATATATATACATATACATCCGTGATGAAGGCGGCGGGAGCTCTGGGGTTTCGCTATGGCGAAACCCTGTGATTTCTTCGACTTCGTCGACGATTTCTTGCACGGCGAGCTCGACGCTCGATCTTCCGGCTGCGATTTTGGTGGACTGGAGGCAGTTCACGACGCCGAGCTTCGTCGTCCCGCACGACGACTGCACCGCGCTGGTTTCGCACGATCCGGCTGCGACTCTGGTGGACTGGAGGCAGTTCACGACGCTGAGCTTCGTCGTCCCGCACGACGAGCGCTCCGCATGTTGCTTCGCACGAGTCGGCTTCACGGGTACTCTCGTCGTCTCCTCGCAGCCCTCCGTTCGCAGATTTGAACTTGCGATCTTCTTCGGCGACCTAGGCGTAGCCGAGTGTGCCGGCTGCGACAGAAGTGTTTCAGCGTTGCGTGAAGAGGGCTTCAGCGGCAACTGTCGCTCCTCGCTATTCTGCGCAGGGCCGCTCTGTCGTCGATTCATTGCAGGGCCGCTCGAACCGTGACTCGTGTTCATGGCGCTAAGTCATCCTATCTCTGGAGTCGTGGGCGACGATTCCCACAAGAACTTGGATATCATCTCTTCTTTCCACAAGAATTTCATGACATCGCGGCTGGAAAAGACAAGATGCTTTTATCGAGCTCATTGGTGTTAAAGATGGAAGCTCTGTCGTTATCTTCACTACTCAAGAAATGAAGATTCTATACGATGATGTTAAATTCAATTTAGTTGGGAAATTTCGATTCGATTACTCTAAAATGGATTTAGTCGTGAAATTTTTCGAGAATCGAAGTTTCATTGGAGGTTGGAAGTTGGGAGTTTTGGATGTACGTACACTTACTTATTCGAATCCGAAGGAAGAATATTATCGCAGAATCTTTCGTCAACAATCTGTTTTGATTCTATGTACCACACGAAGATTATTAAATGGACTCGATTTTGACTCATCTAAGAACCTCCTATCGTTCTATGTGGTTCAAACTTCCGGACTCGATTTCATTCGTACAATCAACGTGCTTTGTACAACATTGCCAAGCTCTCGGTACACTCTCTCGGAGTTGATTCACCTACGCTTTGATAGAGTCTCGCCGGTGGTGCACGTGGTTCAGTGTGGAGAGATTTCACTCTTCCGAGATGTGGATCGTTTTTGGATTATCGATGGTCGGGATGGGTTTGGCGAGGAGGTCTGTGGTGGAGAACAAGCATCTCTTTTGCCAATATTGTAAAATGTTCGGGCACATCGAGACACTCTCGCTATAGGTCGCATCCTCCTCTAGGAAGAGGACTTCGGCGCCTGTCGCCGTTGCGGATTTCCCAACGAAGAGTCGATGCTACTCTGGCTCAAGAAATTAGGGTAGCATCTGATGCCGATACGGTTAAACTCGGCCGACAAGTCCGTAGGCGACTCCTCAACCTGGTTGCCTGCAGCTGCGGCCTCTCCCATCGTGGTGCAAGCCGCTCGGGTGGTTATGGAACCTCATCGGGATGCACCGATCGCCACCCGGTGGCTACGGTGATTCTCGAACAAGTGGAAAGGGTGGCCGCTTCCATCCCGTAGTCATGATCCGCCGGTGTGGTTCCCACTCGTAGCTCGGACGGTTCACAGCTTCGGAGGATCGGTGGCAGTGTATACCTCAGAGCGAAAGAAGGCTAGGTACATTACTACTTGGAAATCTTATGGATGACACCTTGTCTCTCCAGCGATGTGGAATCTCTCAGCAGTATGATTATTGAATGCGCTTCAAGAACCCATGGAAGAGGAAGCGCCTGCGACACTCGATCCAGTCGAAAAAGTTTTAGTTGCGAAGTTTATTTTAGTCATATCTCTTTTAGTACTTTTATTTTAGTTGCTTTTTGTTTCTTTAAGTTGGGCTCCAGTCATGGGCCCTCTCTTACTACTTATTTTGTATCCTCCTATTTTATCTTAATGAAATGGCCCTAGGGCTTTTTTGTTATATATATATATATATATATATATATATATATATATATTACATTTTCTTGTATATAACTTAAATGTTTGATGGGACAAAACAATCTGGTTTATGATCTTATTATTTTTGTGTCAGTTAGGGTTCACAGATTAGGTTCAAGTCAAATCTGAAAGTTGAGCGGAACTTAAATATGCTTGATTTGGACCTAATATATTTATTGTATATTTTAAAATATTTGTTGATCCGAACTCATCTATCGTCAAGCTGACTAATCTAAAATTATATATATCTATATAAATCATGCCATGAGTTGGTTAACTCAAACGGACATGTTTATGATTCAAACCCTCTCAACTTGAACTTTGAATAGTAATTGCGTTAATTTCTGGTTGATTTTGGTATATTCTAGTTAATCCAAAATATAATATGAATAATAGTACGGTTTGTAACTTAGACTCGAACTTGATTCAAATAGTGATCGGGTTAATGTGAACTTAGGTTTTTTGAGTCTATTTTAGTTTGGTTGGGTCATATATTGACACAGTAGCGTACAATGCACATTTATAGAAAGGTTAGGTCTAGTTGGTGTTCATTGAAATTCATTTGCTTTTTCTTTACAGATACTTTCATGCTACTAAACCTTCGGGTAAAAATGCTCCTTTTAATGCTGTAGGATGTTATGCATGTACCTCAACATAAATGTTAGACGCAGGTTCATTTGTAAATTATTTTTATTATCCTATTATTTTCTTAAATAATGATTCGATTTAGGTTCCTTAGATTTATTTATATAGTTGTGCTAATGGAGCCTTCGGCATAGGCTATGGAATTGGGTAAGCAATCGTCCTTATGTCAACATCCAATTAAAATGTATATTAGGCATAAATACCATAAAAAGGACAATCAATTTGATTATTATACAATGTTCATCATGATTATTAGCTTTATGTTGATGTTGACCATGTTTATAATGGTTACTGTAGTTTTCTCTGAGATTTGTGAAGGGGATAGCTTGTTTTCTTAGGAAAGAAATATAAGAAAAATTTTTCATTTTTATCAATAAAGTTTCTCAAGGAAAAGTATCAGGAGAGTATCTCATTTGACAACCTGAGGACTATTTTGTGTGTGTTGAATGTTTAGTGATTTTTAAATTTATAGGTACTCTATGTCGAGTCTTTCACGCGCCTTAAATCGTGTTAACTTGCTATGCCAAGGCCTTTAACTCCTCTTTTTGTAGAAAGCAACATGATGCATGTTTTGCTATGATTTATGATGTGTTTAATTCAAGTATGCGCCTTTAGTTACACTATAGCAACTGCAATTGTACTTTTTCAATTTTGATTTTAATTTGTCCATGAAATGAGAAACTAAGAAATACGTTAAAAAAATTGTAAGTTTTTGATTAAGTTCTTTTTAGAAATTTTGCTAAATTTTCCCAATAACTTTGTGAAGGTCAATAAACAATTGATAAACAATTGTAGAGTTGTGGAGTAAAAATTATGCGTGCAATATTGTGATGTAGGGTAGTAAGCAACATAAAAAAATTGATTTTCGAACAAACATTTTATATTAATTTAGTCTAGTTTCTTAATGAGTATTCTACGATCAATGTAGGGAGTATTTAAATGATGAAAATTTTGTCCATCACTGATGGCATATGTCAATGTATCTGGTACATTGGTGTCACAAACCTACTTGTGATAATACACGAATTCCTCTATAAGATAAACAATAATTATGCCACTTATGGTTAGAGAATATCAAATACTGGACAGGTTGAAATACTAAATTTTCAAGCTGGGTAGAATGATGCAAATTTGAAACTTTGTATACATTGGAAAGTTTTGTGGCTTGAGATGAACAAATTGTTATTCTAATTTTTATGTTAGTTTAACTGTTTTATTTCATAATTTTTTGGTTATGCTGTATGTCTATGATGATGATTTTATAGTGAATGGTTTGTATTTTCGGGTTGGTTTGGTTCGCCTTGTGGATTTTATTCGTTGCTGTCCTTCAGATTTCTTTGTTCATGTCTCTGTTGCTAGAATTACTGTATTGCCAGGATTCAGAATATGGGGATTATAGGATTAGCACTTCAACAATAAAGAATCTATCCTTTCCAACTTCTGCTCTTTAGTTTAATTGTTGAGTTATTTTGCTCAGTAGCTAAATATAAACTTGTTAAGTATTATTGAAATTGAAGGATTTTGGGAAAGCATTTGTTATTTGGATTTTCTGGGAGTTTTTGAAAAGTATTAGTATTGGGGTTTCTATAGTTAGCGGATCTTAAGCTAAGTAAAATTTCATCTACTGTGTAATAAAATTTTGCTCTTCACTCAAATTTGCGCATAAGCTGTTCGGTGCAAATTAATGAAATGTAACAACCTGATACGATCCAGAACAAAAATCGAAATGATTTTTCACAGAAATTAGGGCAAAACAAATTTCTTATTTCAATAATTCAAACAACTCAATGAGAATTCAAGATAAGCACCTACAATTTGAGAGGTAGACAATCTCTCCCAATTCTTTTAATTCGGAAGGTAGGAAATCTCTCCCAAAATCTGAACCTAAGACCCATAACTCAATCTTATGCATAAAATCTAACCCTAAAAATAATAAGGCTATTTATACCCAACAATAATACTAACAAAGCGAAATTGCCATTAGGTATACAAAAATCAAACTTGCCCTTAAACTAGACATAAACGTAACAATACTTCCCTCAAACCAAAATACACCTTGTTCTCATGATGTGATGCTTGATCAAGTCAGGTGGCTTTCACCCGTTATCCGATTGTCCTTTTTCATTTAATCAGGAATTCATGGTGACCCACCAGAGTTCGAAATATAGCCTTGTGCACATCATTTTGGCGGCATCTAAATCAGTTGGTGGCCTTATTTCTAATCAATTTTAGAGAATATCACAGCCCCAAACAACTGATCCTGTGGCTTATCGATCATGAGTCTCTGTCAACTCTATCTCACGCGCCTTCCATCTCTGTCTACTTCGATCCTGCTTGCTTTTGTTTGTTCAAACCATCTGAATGTCGTATTATTTCTTCAAAGTGTTGCGGCTCGAGTTTGCTCCTGGTTTCCTCGCTCGATAACACACCTCCTGATCCGCCTAAAGCTGTGACACTGCCCTCATGTAGTGCGAATCCGTTTGGTTGTTGTTGCAGGAGTCCATTCTCGACATCATCTCTCGACCCTATGTGGGTCAGAGCCATTTTTTTGTAGAAATCCATTATTTTGTTCATCATTTCTTGCATTTTTCTTATGCTCTCGAATCTGCCCTCCATTCGGCTCTCTATGGAAGAAAATATATTTTTTATGGTTGCGAACCTTTTTTCCATCTCATATTTGATTTGGATCACAATTTTCTTTAATTTTTCCTCTAAAGCATCTGCTTTCTTTACTGAAATTGCTTCTTGTACGGTTTCAAAACTTGCGATCTTGTGGTTGGCTTCCCAGCCAGCTTGAATCTCAAAAGGAATGTTGTAATTCTGTTGTTCGACTTCCCAAATCATGAGAAGTTTCTTCCCGCGGACGCTTGATCTAGTTGCTGACTTCGGGGATCTTGGATTGCGACTGTTTCGTGACTAGACATTGTCATCCCATTAGTGTATCGCGAGGACAGAGCGAAAGGAGGAGAAAGATGGAAGTTTGTGGTCTCTATTCGCTGCAATCCCCATGTGGCCATCTTAGCCAGCTCTAATCTTGGCTGTTTTTGCGAAGACAGAGGAGAAAAAGGACCTTAGTTACGGATCCTCGATATGTTGTTATCCCGTCGAAGCCTTCCCTATTTGGCTCTCATCTCGAACGTAAGCGAAGATGGCGCAGGAGGAAGCAAAAGGGGTTTCGGATCTCAGTAAGCCACGATCCCTTCGTTCTTCGTTAAATCTTGCATGCGGCTGTGCAGCGCAGGAGGCGAATGATGGGAGCTTCGGATCTCTGTACGTCGCGACTCCTTCATATCGGGGCCTTCCCAACTCGCTCTGATTGCGATTGTTTGCAAACAACGTGAGAAGAGGCGAATGAGGGAGTTTGGGGTCTCAATAAGCCGCAATCCCTTCGTCGCTGTCCTTGCAACGACTGCACTCGTAAAAAAATGGGTAAAAGAAGGTGCAAGTTACACAATATGCGATCCCGTTGTTGCTTTCCCCACGCTGAACTAACGACACTACTGCGGGACGAAGCTAGAGGAGAAAGATGCAAGTTACAGTTTTTTGTATGTTGCGATCAAGTCGAGGTCTTCTCTGCTTGGATTTGATGTCGAAGGTGCTCAATCACGAAGGAACTCCTAATCCCCCAAAAATGCTACAATGTTATCAATTTGATACGATTCGGAGCAAAAATCAAAATGATTCTCCACATAAATTAGGGCAAAATAGATTTTTTATTTCAATAATTCAAACAACTCAATGAGAATACAAGATAAGCACCTATGATTCGAGAGGTAGACAATCTCTCACAATGCTTATGATTTGAGAATTATGAAATCTCTCCCAAAACGTAATCCTAAAACTCACAACTCATGCAAAAAAACAAACGCTAAACATAATAAGTCTATTTACGCCCAACAATAATAATAACAAAAGCCTAATTTCCTCTTAGACATACAAAAGAAAAACTTGCCCTTAGACTAGGCATACAGACGTAACACATCCTTTGTGGGAAGCTTTATTATTGTACTTGTTTGATGCTTGAATCTTCTTTAGTGATTTACTATTCTTATTCTTTTCATCTGTATATTTCATGATTCGTTTTCTATGTGCGGTTGACATTTGGTTAAATCTGTTGCTTGTATTTCTTAGATATCTGTGACTGTTGGTTGTGGCTTTTGTTTCATTTTAAATTCCTCGCTAAAATTTAGGTTTTTAATGTTTTTAAAATTATCATTTGGATTGAGTTCTGCATTTTTTTTTCGATTTGTATGAACATGGTGACATTTTTTTTACCAAAATAAGAGTTGATAGAATGTGAATTGTATATTTTATACGTTTGCTTCTGTGCATTTCCCGTTAGATTTATCAAAGGAGAAACTTAGACCTGTAAACTTTTTATTTCATGGATCATATGTGTTCAATAAAAATCGGTAAAACCAACATTGTAACTTTGCTGAATATTAGACTGCATTATGGGTGCGATAGACGACCGAGTGGATGGCTTGCAAAATATGCATGCTATTGTTTCTCCTTTAGGAATTGGGTAATGAAAATGATTGAACTGGTGAAATTCCTTCGTCCAAGCAAAGCATGGTATTTGGCTATCAAATTAAAAAAAAACTAATTCTGGTGGGCGTTTAAGCTGCCATTTTATTCACCAATCAAATGGGAAATAATACTGCTGCTACACTGTTTTGGCCTTTCTTGAAAATTTCATTATTTTCATTTGAAAAATGTTTTTAGTTCCGTCATGTTTGCTTCAGTTGCTATTTTGCAAAAGGGCATAGCCTTCTGTAGTTGATAGTATTTTTTCTTTTAGCGCTTACCTTTGTTTATTTATCTGTTTTGTAACATGTTCACAAATTAGCTGTCAATATCATAGTAAATAAATTAAATGACACTATTGATCACTAATAAAGCAGTTTAGATAGCTCATTTTCTTCTCTTCTCTGGCAGGCAACATTGGTTTATTTCTCGATTGGACGGTGCTTCTGTTACCGCCGGAGGTTTTCCTCCGAGTAATAGTAATGTGCTAGTCATAACGACATCTATAAACCAGATTTATGTGCTTGATGTGGAAGCAAAGCAATTCGGGGAATGGTCAAGGCGCCACAAAAACATTTTGCCCAGAAGATTTCAGGAGTTTCCAGGGGAGGTTATTGGGCTAACTTTTCCACCTTGTAGTTCAACATCGGTGATGATCTACAGTGCTAGGTACTTCATTCTCATGCTTCAAAGTATTCCTTGTTTTCTTAGGTTTATTGATAGTTCATGGGAATTCCTCAACCTTTTTCAGCTAAAAATTCAAAAGTATTATCATCCACTATATCTATACGTACCTACGTACCTACGTACCTACGTACCTACGTACCTACGTACCTACGTACCTACGTACCTACGTATGTATGAATTATGAAAACTTTCATATCCCACCACCCACCATGCACCACCATCAAAAACATACACAGCATGAAACAGAAAGGTTTGGCATCTATTAAATCTGTACAAAAAAGCTATCCATTTGGCCATTTACGTACCTACATACCTACGTATGTATGTATGTATGAATTATGTAAACTTTCATATCCCACCATCCACCACGCACCACCATCAATAACATACACAGCATGAAACAGAAAGGTTTGGCATCTATTAAATCTGTACAAAAAAGCTATCCATTTGGCCATTTACATACCTATCACCCAATTCTTATATATTGACATATCTAAAACATAAACTTTACTTTTTAACATTTATAGTGCATTTAAACTTTCAATAGGTGAAATTCATCTTTTCATGCACAAGGAACGCGACATATATATATGTAAAAATTAAAGTTTAAGTGTTATAACATAGGACTCGAGCGGCATGTATGCAAATCTTACAAAATCGTTTGTTTAGCAAACTCTTTAAAAGCTTCACTGCATTTATGTTGCATGTAATTTCTTTATCCTTGCAGGGCTATGTGCTTGATTGACTTCGGGATACCAATTTATCAAGACGACGAGTTAAATGTTAACCAGAATCAATTACTGGATAAGTTAATTACATCGAACAGCGCAAAGGCGAATAAAAAGAGGAAAAGAATAGATCAACAAATAAGTTTACATAAGAAAAGGAACTTTGAGTTTTGTGCATTCAAAGATCCCGTTTTATTTGTTGGCTATCTATCAGAAAAGTCTGTATTTGTATTAGAGAGGCAGTGGGTGGATGTAGTGAAGAACTTCGATGCGCCCGTTCATAGACATATATATGGAACCTGATTATATACACACTTTTTGCATGAATCACAGCTGCAACAAAAGGGTTTTGGTTGTTTACCTTTACCCTTTTTCTTTTTGCAATTCTCATTTATTTTGGGTTTCATTTGTAAAATATTGAACTATTATTTTAGTGCTATTCGTTAAGAGTAATATTTTTGTTTAATGTTAGCAGAGAGAGTATCTTATTCTGAACTAGTAGTGTTATTTATATAAATGCACAATATCTTCAAAATGTAAATTTTAGTGTTTTGGATAGGGAGCAATTATTTGTATCTTTGATTCCACAGTTTCTCTTGCTTGATTATTGAATTGTATTGTATTGTGTAATGTTGTATATGATTTTTTTTTTTTAATTTGTAGTTTTTGTCTCTATTATTTTTGGTTAATTTTGAATTAGGTAACTATAGATTAATTGAATTTCCCTTGTGATAATGTTCAATTTGATTGTAGTTATATTGGATTTTGAGATTATTTGATATTTTATATAACATTTTAAAGGTCATATTTTAAATACTTGATTCAATTTTATTTGGATTTTAGTCCTATCATGCCTTTATTTTCAAGAGGCAAAGTTTGAGAAAAAATTTGGGTATGGAGAGCGTACGCAGAGATGCGTTCGTAAAAATGTATATGGGAGTTACACGGGGGTTACACGAGAGTTACGCAGGGGTTATAATCTTCTTTTACCTCCCGTGTAACTCTCGTGTATAAATGGATGAAATAGAAGCACGAGTTATAAGTGAGTTACACGGGAGGTACAAGGAGGTTATAACACGCTTGTAAATCCATTGTAACTCTCGTGTACATTTGTACGTACTCATCTCTGTGTACGCTCTCCGGACCTAAATTTTTTCCCAAAGTTTGTCCTTGAAAATGTAGATATTAATTGAAGAAATTTATGGTGCAAAGATTATATTATTTAATTTTTTTTTTGAGACGTAGAGTTCTGTATCGCTCTTGAGTGTATATAATTATATAAAGAGTTCATTTTGGCGGAAGAGAGTTAGAAGAGAGATGGACATGAGCCTTGAGAGGTCTCAAAAGGGTTGTCTATTGAACTTAAATTTTCGATAAGTCGGAAAAATAGCTTATGGTAGGTTTCTCGGATTATAGTGTTTAAGAGAGAGATTTCGGGAAAAGATATAGATCTTTTTTTTATATAAAAATGAGAAAATATTAAAAAAATATTTTTAGTATAGTATAATATGATATTTATCCATGACGTCTTTATAAAAATATTATGATGGGGTGTCAAGGGGTGTTTTTACAGAAGGATGGACTTGAGTTTATGTTATTGATGATGATCTTCTCATGTAGTTGTCCTTTTTTGGGCTGGTTAAGGTTATTTTAGTAGGTGGGTTTGTTTTAGTCGTTTAGGCAAGTGAGCTCAGTTCAAACAGTTCAACATGTGATTCACTTCACCAATTTCGGCAGGTGGGCTCAATTCATTCACTTCAAGTGTGTTAGAGTACACATAGAAACCCTGTATTTAAGTATAAAGCATTATTTGTGCATACAATATTCTTAAAAAAATTTCAAAGTATGATCTCTCTTTGATTGTCAATGCCAATTTTTTGAAGAGTGAGTAAATAAAATTTATTTTTAATCATAATTGTTGTCATTTTTAAAGGTAGCATATTAATTGGAGCAAAAATTTATTGATATATAATTTTTTAAATGTATAAAATTTGCATGAAATGTTAGAATAGGGTTAGTAAAGGCTCAGGCTCTTCAGTTTGTTGTAAAAATTTCAGTTCGTTAATTTCTAGAAGAAAATATATTCGTCTTCCGGACGTGCCGACAACGGAATGGATCACGCTCTGTCGTGTGTTCGACAACATGGTAATATCCACACTTCGACCGAACATCCAGTTTACCAGACATAATATTTTCTCCATTTGTATATGCGTACATAGGAAAAAACACGTGCTTGCGTGCAGAGAGTTGGCAACAGTCGCTTTGCTAACCACATACGCATGTGCAGGCGAGAGTGTATGCGTGCACATGCTTGCATGTAAACTTAATTTTGAGGAAAATTGAGCCCAAAAAGATAATATGTGTGATTCGAACCTCCCACTATAACGAAAACTATAGTCTAAAAAATTTACTTTCAAGAATAATACACATCAGGCTGATTATATTCCCACTTGCATTCTTGAAAGCGTCTCTACCAAGTGGGGTTAAGCAATAATTAGACTGACACATAAGATTTATATATATGATGAACTCTTATAATTTACGTAAGAGTTGTATTTTATGATGAACTCTTAAAATTTTTTTTTATTTTTTGATGGTACACCATTAATTTAAATGAAGGTTGCTTTTATTTTCTTGTTTTTACTGTAAAAAAAAATATCAAAAACAATTTTCTTATGATGTCTCTGTCTTAATTAATTATGATCAGTGTTTTCAAAAATCTATATCTTAAGATCGTAGCTCCATGTGATCGAAAAAATATTGAGTCTGGAGTCCAGATGCAAAGCTACGTCCGGATAATGGACACGATGCATCAGAGGGAGAGAAGGAGAAGAATAATAATAATAATAACTCGCCAGCTAGTTTATCGCGTCGGTTGTCCAGACGTAACTTGCATCCAAACTTCAGACGCAATATTTTTTTCCAAGTTATCAGATTAATTTTGGCTTAACTTTTGATTTTTTTTATTCTAAACTTTATCCAAATAAATATCAGTTTGTTTTTATATTAATCAAAACTTTGCCAGATTTGTACGCAAATGAATGTACATTTACATAAATACCACCCAATTCCTTTTAGTTATAGTTATAAAACCTAAATTTTGTTGTTTACATTTATACCACCCAAAATTATTATTGCAAATTTTTACCTTTTAAAAAGTAAAATTAATCTTTTCATGCATAAATATGTATATATGTAAAAATTGAAGATTTGGAGTTAGTGTAAATACATAAAAATTGAGTGATTTTTATGTAAATCTTCCAACTAAAGATAGCAACGTTCCAATTTGACTGAATTCACAGCCACTAATTTTTTTGTTAGCAAGCGACACTGTATTGACTTCCCAGTCGTTGGATGATATACTAAAAAAATCTAAAAAATATAATAAATAAATAAATAAATAAATAAAATGGATTATAAATAAATAAAATTGCAAATCAATTATAAATTTTATATTTGCATTTTTATTTGTCCGTTTATTGAAGTTTTAAAGTGAGGACTTTTCCAATTGAGTCATTTTTGACGAATTTACTACATTGTCAATTCATTGAAAAAGACCAATTTTGTAAAATTAGGAAAGTTTGTAAACAAAATTTTATGTTACAAATATACCCGATTGTGTAAATTTAATTTATGGTACGAGATATTGTTATCTTCTATTCTACAATTATATCCTATAAATCGCAAGTTTGTGAGATATATTGTATTATATCACAAAATAGAAATAATTATCTTATATCATGAGATAAATGCAATGTTACTGTGATTGGAGTGATGTTGGACTTCAGCTCCTCAAAACTTATACTCTTCTTAATGCTTGAAGCACTTCACCTACTCATGAGAGAGGGCAGACTTTATTTATAGTGTTTTGGGTGTAATTAATGCATGAATATGAACGATCGGATGGTCCAGAGAACTTTCTACTATCAGACTGTGTTTGATGGACATTTGAATGCTTAATGATGTCGGAATTGAGCAATCTTAGATTTATTAGATTTTTCTTGTCGAGACGCTCGATTCAACCATAAGCTTACTAAATTCAACATTCATTTGACCTTCAAAATATGCAAAAAAAACTTCCATAAGTGGTTTAATTAATTGATCTGAGCTTGATTTGGCTCGGATTGGACTAAGATATCATTGAGTCTGTCTAATTGATCCAGTTAGTTTGACTATAAGTTTATTGAAATCAGAGCTCTAGACGACTTAAATTGAAGTTTAAATATTTCTTGTTCAAAAGAAGATTATCTCGAGATTCATGCCATACCTCGCGGTTCATATTGAATGATGAATATACATATCTAGATCTCTTTTATTACAAAATAAAATATAGTGAAAATAAGATAGTAGTTATTTTAGGTAGTAAATACTATGAATGTATTTTAGACGAGCACATAATATATATATATATATATATATATATATATATATATATATATATATATATATATATATATATATATATATATATATAATTATTATTTTTTAAGGATCATATGAGAATATGAGATAAGCAAGCAATCTTTCTGACCAATAGCAGAACAGAAAAGGAAATCTCAGTACAGCCCTCCTTTTGATTCCTTGCTAACAGTTTCGTTCGATTACGTATTGGCCAATAATTGAGAAAAGGGACCGATAGCTACCACGTCACGGTCCCACGTCAGCAGTGTCTACCACTAACTCACCATTCCAACGTTAGGATATTTTCTCTCTCCCTACTGGACACGTGAGGCCACGTGATTTTGAGTTTTTATGCAATATCTTACATTTTTTTTTGAATTAATTTAAACGAGTCATTTTCGAGTCGAATATCAACAAAAAAATATGTAAATCAGCTGAACACGAACACACTGTTCACGAACGATTTCAAAAGCGAGTCAATTTAGAACATAGTTAATTTGGAACGATTCTAACACAATCCAAGCTCAAGCTCAATCTCAATGTCTTCTATAACCCTCTTTATTGTCTATATCAATCTAATATACTATATTTTGAAATTGGTTTTTGAGCTTTCTTAAAAGGTTGGGTCTTGAAGGGCAAATGAAGGAATGACTTAAATTATATGACTATAAGACTCAACATAGTAGCTTTAATATTGATTTTGATTTCATCTTTCATGCCTTTTTGACTATGTAGGATAGCTATATCTTGCCAATTACTTTAATTTCTTTATCCACTATACTTTTCTTTTTGCATCATAATGTTGTTGTAATTATTTAGTAGAGATATTATTCCCCAAAAAAATGTATTAATTATTATAACTAGAATAAGTTCTTAATCGTCACCAGATAGAGCCAACATCTTATAGCATTTATGAAAGGAAGCCAACTATTTTCATTGTGTGATAAGAAATTCATAGTCGCAGGAAACACATAAATAAAACGATACTGTGGACACTGAAATTCTTAAATGAAAAACTAGAAGGAGAAAGCATTTTAGAGTGTAGTCAGACAGTATAATTTATCGTGTTAATTAAGATTATAGAGGATTTATTTTATTATATCGATTAAGATTGTAAACATTCTCTCTTCCACATAATTGGATAAGATGATATTATAAAATCAAGAGCACTTGATCAGCCTCTTGTGGATGTTATTGAAGAAGTTGATGATGAAGATGATAGTTAGACAATGGTAATCAGATAACAACAGTTGCTAGTGCTGGTCATCGATTGTGATCATTCAATAAAGCTATAAGATTCTTAAGATCTCTTGACATTTTTAAATTTCACTTTTTAGGTTCCTCTGATATGGATAATGATAATTTATTTGTTATTTCTGAAAATGAAATTTTGATTCTTTCGGTTAAATCTCGAACAACCCCTCCTCGATGAATATGTCGACTTCTTTTTCTCCGAGCTTACTAATAAAATATTTAAGAGTCTAAATAAGTTTTAAAGTTAATGATCTTAGATTTGTTGGATTCCTATGATTATTGTGTTTGGCTTTATTATAATAATCAAGGTTTTTAAAACTGGATCGGACCGGCCGGTTGGACCGTGAACCAGTACGTCAGTGGATCCGGACGCTAAGTAGATTTTGAATAACTGGAATTGAACTATTGAAAATTGTGGTCGAACCGGTCGACTGCTGAACCGATCGAGATTTTTAATAACTGACTTATTTTTTTTATTTATTTATTTTTTGAGAATACATTGTTTTTTTTAAGTGAATGATTTGATGGAAGAAAAGAATATAAAAGCTATTTAATTTTTTTATTTAAAACTGTAATGTATTTTTGAGGTTATCATTGTTATTTTTTGCAAAAAAAACTAATATTTGCTTCAGCTTATTTGATTTATTATAAAAAGGAATGTGTCTAATTTTAATTTTCTCTCATCTACATTTTACTTTTAGATTATCAAATCTTAAAATAAAGGACTACAAAATACATCATTTTAGAAAAAAAATATATATATTTTTGCTATAAATATTAGGTTAATCATTTAAATATTAAATATTTTTGTATTTAAAATTATATTTATTTTTATGTGTGTTTTATGTTTTATAATGCAATTTTGATTACTTTTAGTTAGTATTTTGCAGATAATATGTCATTATTATGTTATTTATATCATATTTAACTAATTTTTATATTTATTACTTCATCCGCTTCAAACCAATGATAATATGTCGATCCAATGGACCATGAACTCTTTCTTCTTCCGGCTTGATGTCAGGACCGTTTTTCACAACCATGATAATAATATAGAATTTAAAGATTATTTGATCATTTAACTAATTTATTAAAACTTCAAACCAAATCTTAATTGTTTGATTTTGGCTCTTATTTGGACTTGGATCCTATCAGATTTGATGTCGCTGCATTCATCTTACCAAGATGTTCACTTTGATTATATATTTATTAAATCAAGAGGTCAGGTGGTATTGTATTGAATTTAATTTAGAAAAATCACAACTAAAAAATTGAATTGAAATTTATGCCTAATCAAGTGATTTTTTTGAATGTTGCATCACTTGCTCCTCAATTTTGGATGTTAAAAGTTGAAACAATCAAAAGGGACACCGATTCTAGGCAAAAAAAATTGTGGCGTGCAACAAAAAAAAAATAAAAACTGAATGACCAAAACATTATGAAGGTATGTATGCTTGTATTCAAATTTGGGCATGGATGCCATTGCAAGTGGCATATACTAGCAATGGCCGAATGAGCAATCAATCATGAGCTTTGATGTTCACTAAACTCCTATAATAGATGAACTTCTAGATTGGTAGTACTTTTGTGAGCATGTCCTCGGGATTCTCTTTTATATCTATCTACTTCACAGAATATTACTATTATGAAGCAAATCCTAAACAAGTGGTACCTTACATTAATGTGTTTGGTACGAGCATGATGAACTGTATTCATGATCAAGAAATCATACTTTGACTATTATAGAATATTATCAGAGACTCTTGATCAACTTCCAAGTCATCCGATAGGCCTTACATCCACATCACATCCTTTAATGTCTCCATGAATAATATGTACTCAACCTTTATAGTAGACACAATAACATTACACTGAAAAATTGATCTCCAACTGACTAGAACTCATGCTAGTATAAATAAATAGTCAATTCATAGACTCGCGTCTATCCACATCACCTACATAGTTTGTCTCAATGTAGCTTACACACAATTCAATAATAGATGATTATCTGTCAAACACCGAGCTGACATCAACAATACCATTCAAATGCCTCAGAATACTATTTATATCCTACCAGTGACTCCATCTAAGATCATGCATAAACTTGCTCATGGCACTAACCACATGTGAAACATCTGGTAAAAGACAAATCATGATATACTTCAAACTGCCAAACACTTTGGCATAAGGAATTGATTATATATCTTTTCTTTGTTGATCATATTCAAGAGACTAATTTGAATTCAATCAAAGTGAAATGCAATGAATAGACTCACCACATTGCTTGAGTTATTAACCTCAAACCTTTTTTAACACCTTCCAAACATATGATCCTTATCAGTGACAAAACTTCTTAGTTATCTTGTCCATGTGAATCTCTATGTTAAGAATTTTGCAAGTTTCACCAAACCCATTCATCTCAAAATATTTGAACAATTATTTTTTCATCCTACCAACGTTAGTTTAATTAGAATATATAATCAACATGTCATCAATATATAGAAGTAAATACATGAACTCACAATTGAACAACTTCTTAAAATAACCATAATGATCATATTGGTTCCTCATGGACTTCTATCCCATCAAGAACTAATAAAAAATTTCATACCACTACCATGATGGCTTCTTCAATCTATATCAAGAATTTTGCAGGTTCACCAAGTGTTAAGCAAAGTCTATGGCTTCAGCCCAATAGATTCTATCAAACCTAATATTTGACAACTACATTGAATTTTCTCTACTGAAGTTTGATTCAACCTCTATTACAACACTTACAAATGTACTTTAGCACTTGTGAAGTTATGCTCTATTACAACACTTTAGCACTCTTGTAAGAATTCATCCGATGTGTATGCACCCCCATTGTTAGATCTGATATACCAATTTTTTTTTACCAATCTAAGCCTCAATCAACTTCTTCGAAGTTATGAAGATCTCTCATACCTTGTTCTTGTGCTTCATGGTGTACGTCCAAACATTACTTAAGCAAGATAAATTATCTCTCTCCATCAACTAATATTATCTTCATCGGGTCTGAAAAATATGTGTGAACAAACTCTATAATACATTTGTAGTGTGGAGGACATTAAAAAAAGACACATTCGTCTTCTTACCAGACACACAATGTTCACAGAAATCAAACTTACAAGTGCTTACTCCTATGATCAATGCCCGCTTCACTAAATTCTAAAATAAAGCCTCTCCACCATGAGCTAGCCGCACATACTACAATATACACTATAACACCTTGAAGATAGTAAATATTTTGATGTTAGGCTCTACTCTTAATTAACGTGCCCTTTCTCTCTCTAATCTCTCATATTTTACGTCCTATTTCTTGGGAGTGAAATAGACTCGGATTAAACTGATTTTTACCTCCAAAAAATCAATCAGACACCTAAGAAAAGTATAGCAGACAAGGCCAAATATTTGCTGTTTAATTTTATTTTTCCTACTCTAAACAAATTTAGAATTGTTAAAAAAACTGATCCTGAAATCCTTCACCTTGACTTTCTTCGCTGTATCCATCATTGAATAATCTAAGATGCCAATTAGTTAAATCCGACAAATACTAAGTGCGAAAAAGTTCAAAGAATCGTATCACATGGGCTGTCAATCTGCCACAGCAAACCTACCTTTCATTCTTTAATCCCGACGGCCGACTTCTATATTTCCTCCGGTGTTAAAATATTATTAGAGATAATTTAAGCTAATAGTGCAGCATTAACTATGTTATTATCAGTTATATAAATGAAAAATATATATATTTTTAAAATAATTATATGGCCTTAATTTTGCTAAAAATTTTATTTACACAAGTGGCAATCATATTTTTACATGAAAATAATGCACTAAGATAATAGATATTAATAATTAATATTATTTTTTCTTTATGTAGTTTGGACAATTTAATAATTTTGTCTCTTCTGAAATTCTTTTTTACCCGCCACTTATAAAATAATTATTTGATAATTTTGGTGGTTCAATAGCTGTGACTAAGAGTTCATTTAGGGCGGCATAGTTTTGTCTGTTTGGATAAATTGAGTTTTGACAACTTTTTCAAAAAATTAACACTGAAATCTGCGTTTTTCCACCGGTCATGACTATATGTGCGGTAAGAACTTTCTAGCTGCTATTTGATTTTTATTTTTAATTGTAATTACTATCACAATTTTTTGGACAACAAATTATCATTCACAGCTGCATTTTGCTAAACCCAAAAAGACCATAAATTAATCACTGTGGTTGGATGGAAAAGCCCATAATCTCTAATAAATCTACTTATTCTCTATTATTTGCTCATGTACTAAATTCAATTACATTATCAATAATAGAAATAATTTAATATTAAAAAATAAAATAAAGTCTTACATAATTAAAATAATTTATATTTAATTTTTTATAATTTTTATATAATTGAATGTATTTTATATTAATATTTTCAAAATAAGTTTGCTTCTGAGCTATTAAAGTGTAAAGATCTTGATTTTTCGTTAGTGTTAAAAAGTACATTTGCATGTAAAAAATATAAAATTGAATGGTATAAATATAAAAAAAACAAAATTTATGTATTGGAAATGTAAAAACATAAGAATTGGGTGGTATGTATGTAAATGCCCCCGGACGTGTGGTGCAGCCAATTTTTGGAAATAAAATGGAAGTTTCTATCTGGCGTGTGGGCAAAATAATATAAAAAAAAATTAAGGAAATCGAAATAATATGGAAGTTTGGATGAGGCGTGTGGTGGACGTAGCAAAATTAAAATAATATCTATATATATTTTTAATTTCGGATGAGGCGTGTGCCATGCTCAGCAAAATTGAAGTATCAACGTTTAGGGTGATCTGTATAATTATCCCATTAAAATTATATATACATATTTGTGCCGCCAGATGGGAAGACTATTTGAAAGTTGTAGGTCTCTTTAGTTCATAGGTTCGAATCCCCCTCTGGCCACTTTACCTGTGAGGGCGGTCCTCTTATAGTTAAACACATGAGTGTGGCTAGGAGCTCGTATAATAGCTTCCCGACATTCTTATATATAAAGAAAACCGATATTTGGCAGATAGGGCTGTCAAAAAAGCTCGTTGTTCTTGAACAGTTCGTATTCGGTTCGTCAAGAAATTCGTGTTCGATTCATTCGATAAGCAAACGAGACAAACATGAACAATTTTTTTCGTTCGATTTATTCAACGAATAAAAAACAAATGATGATGTGTTCATTCGTGTTCGGTTTATTATTATTCGAAATTTAAAATAATTTAAAATAATTATATATATATATATATATATATATATATATATATATATAATTTACGATATTTTAAAAATAATTATATATTATAAAAATTTACAATATTTTAAATAATTAAACTCCTATAAATTATAATATATGATAAATTATTAATAACAATAATAATATTTTAGTATTAATTATATTAATATAAATATTATAATATTATAATTAATATAATATACTATATATGAAAATAAAACCCTAAACGCCTTATTCAGTTTGCTTCAATTTGAGAAAGTATGGATTACCTGATGTGTACGGAATACCTGATCAATTTGTTTCATTTGAGAAAGTATGCTATCAAAGCTAATGCTGTTAAAAAAGCTCGTTGTTCGTGACCAGTTCGTGTTCGGTTCCCCAGGAAGTTCGTGTTCGATTCGTTTGATAAGCAAACGAAATGAACATGAACAAACCATTTTCGTTCGGTTTGTTAAACGAACCAAACACGAACAGTGATGTGTTCGAATATTTCAAACACGAACACTAGCTCTGTTCGTTCGTGATTGGTTCGTTTACACCCCTATTGGCAGATGCCCAAATATCGGTTTACCATACGCTAGGCCCCATGATGAGAGCACACGCCATATGCCCAAACAGACCGAATCCCCCACGGGTAGGATTCGAACCCCTGACATTCGGGGTCTTATAGAAGCCCCGCCCCACCAGGCCAAAAACGCGGCACTTATATATATATATATATATATATATATATATATATATATATATATATATATTTTAAGAAATGGTTGACGACAGAACCGCCAACCACCTCATGGCTCGCAACCTGTCAGGTCTGAGTACGACCCATGTGCCTAAACACTTGAGTACCACCCCCATATATCAGTTGCCTGAGGGAATTCGTACCCCAGACTAGAGGGGACTTACGCCAAAATTGCTCTACCAATTAATCTGTGAACACAATATATATATATATATATATATATATATATATATATATATAGTTATAAGTTGTGTGCTGGGAGAACCCTAGTCGAAATAAAATTTGGATCAGTGGCAAAATCGAAATAAAATGGAAGTTTGCAGTGGCTTGTGGTAGGGTCGTAATGTGGATGAGTCGAATCTAGTGTCATGAATTGAAATTGGCTTCGTTAAATCATAAACTATTCATCTTCAGAACGGTCTTTAGCGAAGCTTTAACATATACATTTGTATTTCTCTTGTTTAAAATTTTTTATGATTATACTTTTTTTTGCACTTGATTTATTTATATTAGTTTAATGAGTATTTGATTTTTCATATAAAATTAAAATTTAATTTGTATTTTATTTAAATTTAAAGCTAGAAAATGAGCTAAACATTTGAATATGTATTTGATTTTACATCACCAGTAAATTTTATCATTTTGCATGAATCTCGATGTGATTAACATGAATTTCGGAGCATCTTTTAAGTAATAAATACTCAAACTCCAATTGAAAGTTATCAAGCACTTCGATTTTAGCAAGCTTATAGTCAAACTAACTGGCTCAATAAGATGAACATAATAATACCGGAATTTATCCAATATGGGTCAAATTAAGCTTGGATCAATCCATTAAAGCACTTTTAGAAGCTTTGGGTGGCTATTTAAATGTCATATGGATTCCAAATTTGACGAGCTTGTAGTCGAATAGAGCGCCTCGATGAGACGAATGAAACGAGCCTAAGATGACACAATTCTGATACCATTAAAACACTTAATATCCACAAAAAATCGTCCAGTGGAGACCTTAATTTTGCTAAGCACGGTGCGCGCATGTAAATCGACATCGGTGGAATATCATCCTCTCTGGAGACCGTTATTGTACAAAAATACTTAGCGCGCGCGCGCGCGCGCACACACACACACACACACATATATATATATATATATATATATATATATATATATATATATATAATAATAATAATAATAATAATAATAATAATAATAATAATAATATTTAATGCTAAAAATAATTTTATTTAGAAGATATATATATTTATTTATAATAATATTTAATGCAAAAAATAATTTTTATTAGCCTCCTCTTATACTTTGTATGTGAGAGCACCCCACCAATATGCTTGGATGCCCCCATGCCTCCGTAGACTGAGCGTTGATTCTACTTTGCCTATCTCTTTTTTCGGTACCTTTAGAGAATCCCATGCCCTAAGCAGTGACCCAAACACATCCTTACCAAACCACAAGGGGCATTGGTTTATCTTCCGTACTTCACCAAACATGGCGCGAAGACGGTTACTCCCATTGCGCTTGAACTTCCACTGGATGTTGGCCATATACTCAGGGTGCCAGAAGAACAACTTATGCAAGATTAAATTTAAAAAGTTAGATTGATAAACATTTATAAAGAACTTAAGTTTAATGCACACGGTATATACGTACCCTAAACTTCTGAAACCACAGATCCCAAGTGACCATTGGATCTCTCCTTCCATCATAAGTACGAAGAGTCATACTTTCTCTGAATAGTATCTCGAATGACTTGATTGGCCTATGTGGGGGGATAAAATCTGAAAAATAATATATGATTAGTTTTCTATTAAATTAAAAAAATATAAAGCACTAATAAAAAAAAATATTTCTGTCCCACGTGCTCAAGTAGGTAGTTGCTGCTACTGCTGCTCGACACCTCTTGCTTGACAGGAGCAGCATGACACTGCACAGAAGCAAACAGTGTTGTAGTCTTAGCTGGTGGTGTTGATGGTGTGGCAGAACTGGGAGTATGGTGGTAGTGTTGGTGTAGCAGGACATAGGGTATCCACCGGGGTTCGTGGTGAAGCTGACGACATCAAGGTGAAGACCTGTTGGGATAAGTCTAGTGTAACTGTAGCCATGGGGGAGAGCGAAAGAGCAGAGCTCACCCCCGGAGTCCCTCAACCAGCTAAGCTGACGACCGCCTTCTTCCGTTAATACTGTTGCATGTCACCCCATAGGAGAGAAATCGTCCCTTCCACAGGAGTTGTTGATCCACTTTTTGATATTTATACTTACAATTGTGATATAAAAAGTTAGCAACGACACCAAAAACTTGATCCGCACTGAAATTATACTGATGATTCTGTTATAAATTTTATGATTTATATTGTGGATACTACGCAAGTATACGTATCGTTATCAAGTAATATAGGACTCTAATGGAGTCCTAGATATCGATCCCACAGTGAAGTTAGAAAATTTCAAAGACAAATTAAAGTAAACTTACTTACTAATCTAGTATACGAAAATTAAGAATACTTAGACTAAAATAAACTAATGCTTAAGGTTGAATATAAGATTTCAGAATAGTATATTTCTCATTGTTTTAGAGAATTAAGTGAATGAAGAATTAAATAAGTTTTTAATTGTATTGTGCCAAATAGGAGCATTCATATTCTTTACACTTTGGTCCAGGTGCAAAGAACATTGACTAGTCTTATGTTTGATTATCGAATCTGTGGCTAGATTGGGAGGATACCGATCGCCACTTCGTAGCTCCCACGTTCCCTCGCCCGAGGACTAACATCTACACTTCAGCCTTCAAACAATAAGATCGAATTCAATATTTTAGTCTGTCACACTAAAATGTCCAATTCTACGCCCAATAGTTAATATTTCCCTATTTATTTGTACCTTCCTTCCAAGGCTTTTGACTTCCCTGAATCTTGGATGTAATCTTTACTATAGTTGATATTTCAACATATGTTAACAAATCAATTGGCCAAATTGAAAGTAAATTAAGATTTAAGTTTAAGATTAGAGAAATTTCTATTTTCATATTTTTAGGCACAATTTCTTTAATTCATCATTTCACGAAATCTCGATAACAAGGAGAAAGACTAAGGAAACTACTTAGAATGCATGAGACAAATAACACTAAGCATGAATTTCATTAAAGTTAACAAACAAATAACACATATACTTATCTCAATTCTTCTCCCCAAGCAGACTCTTAAAGTTCCTTTGACTCTTCCTTCCAGTATAGCACACCAAAACGCTAAGTACTTTATCTACTCACTCAAAAGACTATTAAATTACACTTAACTTCCACACAAATGACACAAAAACTGACACACAAATGACTAAAATTTGTCTCTATTTATAGAAGGGGTCAAATCTCCAAAGGTTGCTTAAGCACCTCTTCAAAAAGCGTTCAGGTTCAATGTATTTTGGCTCTTTTCAACTGTCTCGCCGTCGGCGGGCTTCTAGAAGATGGGCTAACCGCGCGATCTCGCTGTCGGAGGGCTCGATCTCACCGTCAGCGGGCTCCTTATAATATATTAAAAATCTTTCGGGAAAAACTCGCCGTCGGCTGCCTAAATCTCGCCGTCGGCGGGATAGTTCAATTTTTATAAAATTGAGTACTTTTTGCTCCAAATCCGTTTCTTTTGTGCTTTTTGCTTTCAGTACTTATAAATCTTCATTCCTGCAATAAAACAAAGAAAATTCCTTTCTTTAAAGTGCAATTTCATATAAAATTTGTATGAAATTCTTAATATATTTTCTAGTGATCAGTTGTTATCTGCAACAAAGAAAAGAAAATTAATTGACATAATTTTAAACACAAAAATAATAAACTGAAAACATAAATATATGCAGAAAATAGAAAACGAAAATGTAAAGTACAATCTTGAAACTATTGAAATTGAAAACCTAAAATTACGCAGTCAACAGAAAATAAAAATATAAAGTGCAATCTACAAACACATAACTATAAAGTAAAAAAAAAAGACAAAAAAATTAAGTTCAGTTTACAAACTTTTGAAACTAAACAAAAGATAAAAATATAAAGTCCAACCTATAATATTGATAGTAACTTACAAAACGTAGCCAACCTCGTCTGACGAGTAACTAGAAGGCGTAGTTAATCTATCTTCATTTGAGGCATCACTAGAAACATACTTATTATTAAGAATAATTTCTTTATGTCCACTAATAACATCCCGTAAACATAGTTTTTGGTGAGCGAGTTCAATTGTGTTATGAATATCAATGGCCGCTTTATGTTTACTTATTATGACAACTGTCAAGTTAACGTTATCTATTTCTCTTCGAGGGTATCGAAGATAATATACCTAATTCACTTGCCTTGCTAGAATGAAATAATCAAATTTAACATATTTTATGTTTACTTATTTTAACATTATGATACAGTTGGTTTATCATTTTTTCACGATTATGAATATGATCAAACCAATCACAATGGAACAAGAATACACTTCTTCCAATGGAGTCAGGATATGCTAATTCAACTTCTTCAATAATCCCATTCTAATATATTTCACATTGATTTAATATTTATTTTAACACAAATGTCAGAATTACAAGTTTTTTTTTTCTTCTGACCAAGATCTCGTATGAAACCAGTAGCCATTCACGTCGGAAATATGCCAGTCTCCAAACAACGATCAAACCTTGATCAGCTACTACATTTTCTAATCATGAATCTATGATTTCATAAAACAAATCGTGTGTCATTCAAGATATTTAAAAATAACGCATGATATGAGTAACAAATTTACCAAATTCCAATCTACCTGCATCATAAAATATAAATTATTTTCTATCTCTTGACTTATGATACGGTTTTCAACTAAATTTAACTAATATGCGAATTAACAATTTACACACTAAAAAAATTATGAATTAGTTGATCAAAATATTTGACAGAAAATTGGTGAACAACTATTATTAAAAAATATCTTGCTCAATATAGGGTTGAATTTTGTCACAATTGAGAGAATGTAAAGGGTCGATGCTCGAACTTCTTGATCACTGAGATAAAGTGATGTGCACCTCCACGATGCTTCACCTAGCTCAGGGAAAACAGAAAGAGTTGAGGGTGGCACAACACCTATTGTCTCTTTCGTGGTTTTTTTTTTTTTGCTCTAAATCGTAGGAGCAAAAAAAGGTAGTATTCTGCAATATACATGTCTTAGATATTAAGCCTTTTGGTAGAGCGTTATTCTTCACCGTTCACTTCAGTTTATTCAAACATTTGTAAATACATTATGTTGTGAAATATAGGGCAGAGAAAAGACAGAATCAACACAAAATCAGAAGAACACACAAAGATTTAACGAGGTCCGACAAAGATGACTGCGTCCTCAGGAGCAGAGCAGCGAATTTTACTATTTCATAGGAGTTATAAGTTTAGTTACATACTCATAGGGTGACACATCTATTTATAGATAAAACTTACAGATAAAATTACTAAAATGCCGTCGCTGAGATACTCCTCTTCATCAGGAGACACACCTCTTCATTCCAAGAGACTCCAAATTTATGGTATATGAGTCATACCTAACAAATCTCCACCTTGGAGAATATTCAGCCCCTTAGGAGAAAACATCATGTAGTTTCCTCCACCAAAGTGGGTTGGGCAACCATATCATCTAACAGTTGCAAACATTCAAAAAGTTCAAGTAATGCAAGAACTTGTTGATAATATCTGGCTTGGTCATCGTACCTACTGCATTTCCATCATATGATCCAACATAGTGAACTCCACCTACAACTATACTCCCAAACAGTTTATAGATATTACTTGCAGTGATCTTTCCTTTCATCACAGTTGATGCACCTTTAACAATTCTGATAGTTTCTCTTTCTCCATCTTCCTTAGAAATAAAGCCATTCATATGTAGTGTGCCCAAGGAAATTAAATTCTTCTTCAAATCTGGAATGTGCCTGACATCGCAGAATATTCTAACAATGCCATCATACATCTTAATTCTGACATCACTAATACCTGAATATTGTAACATCTATCATCGCCCTGTTGACCTCATTTTTGATGAGGTCTTCTCTTCTTCTCTTTAGTACTTAGGATCTAGCCTTAGGCCTTTTCCTTTGACTGTCCTAGAGGATTAAAAGTGGAACCCACCCTTTAGAAATTTCAAACCACTTCTTGACTCCCTGCAAACTCCACAAACTTGACTGTAGACCCCTAATCACCTAGAGGGTTGAAATCAAATGTGGAAGTTTAAAGGATGAGTTCCTATAGGACTCTTTGGCCTTAGGATCGCCTCAGGTGGCCTCGGTCCGGTGAGGGCTGACTTACACATACACTACATTTATACACTACACTTTCACACACCTCCTAAAACCACACCCATACCCAACTTGATCTCCCGACTCATAAAGGTGATTCACATGGATGGTCCTTAACCCCTAAGCCATCAGGCAAGAGGGTTAGGAACAACATGGTGGATGCCTCAAATGAGTCCCTTCATGGCTCATGTGAGCTTGATATGGCTTCATGGCTCAACCAAAATGATTTCATTCCACTTACATTCACCTAATCTTCAATTTTGGAAATTTTCAATTTTTGACCCCCGGGACCCTACACCCGCTTAGCCTACCCAAAACCCTTGAAACCACCCAAAATTTGCAAATCACCTAAATTACCCAAATTCCTCAAAATCAATCCCAAACATTCCTACATTACTCAAATTGATCATCCATACCAAAAAATATCAAAAATTCCAAAAATACCTCTCAATACCCTCCAAATACCCAAGATGCCCCTCTTAGGAAAAAAAAAAATCCAAAAAAATTCAGAAAATTCCCAGAAAATTCCAGAAAATCCCAAATATTCCCAATTTCATTTTGTTCAACTACACCATGGGCCAATTTTGTCAATTTACCCCACTTTTGTCAAAATCCCCAATTTGACCCATTTTAACCCAAAGTGAACCCAATGTCCAACCAAAACTACCCAATTGACCCAAATTCTGGTCCAATTCTTTTCTAAACCTTCCTTAACATTCCCACAAACAAAACACTAACATGATTTGCCCAAAATTTAGACCCAAACCCCACTCAAATTCAACCCAAAGCCAAAAGGCCCAATTTTGACCTAAACCCAAACCTAACCCAAATAAGCCCAAACCCCAAAATCAAGACCCAATCAAAGTTGAAAACTCTTTAAAACAGCCCCATAAGCCATTTTCAACATTAATTTCACATCAATTTCAACTTGAGCCCAACCTTAGCTCATGGTAGCCTATTTTGACCCACCTTAGCCCCTTTACCAAAGAAACCCAAATCCAACCCAATTCAAACCCAAACCACCCCAAATTTGCTTTAAATCACTCATGATACACTCTTAAATCAAACCCAACATTTATTTGGCATGGCCCTTTGCAAAAATCTCCACCCAAAAGCCCATTTTGAAACTTAAAAGCCCACTTACATGAAACCTTCCTAAAGCCCATCTCCACCAAAATCCAAAGGGCCAAAATCAATCCAAAACCCATATGACAATTGCTCTACACCATATTTTCAATTAAATCAATCCCTAAGTTTCAAAACTCATCATGAAGTCATTCCAAATTAAGCCCAATACAAATTCCCATCAAAATGCCAAAAATTTTCTTAAACCCATTTCCATGAAATTGACTTGGCTTTTCCCCAAGCCAAAGGTGAGCCATGAAGCCACTCTTAAGCCACATGTAAGCCATGTGAGTTGTTTGACATGTGACCATACCACATTGAGTAAGAAGAGGGGGAGCTTTCCTTAATCCCTAAAAGTCTTTAACCTCACCCATGATACCCCTTAACCAAGATTTAATCCAAATATTCTTGGATAAGGACATCACCACTCCATCTCAGCTAGCCTATCTGATTCCCCACAGCACCCAAAGCCCCTTGGAGGGTGCACCATGCCCAAAACCATGGGTTGACCCAAACTAAGCTAAAATGATCCCTCCCCCTTCTACTTTGATTCAACACCTTTACACATGGCCAACTGCAATTGATTTCACCATTGCCAAGACCTGACCTCCCTGAGCCTGAGGGTGACCTGACCCTGGCCGGCCAGCCACCACAGCCGCCGGAAACCACCAGGCCGAGAGCTCACATGTGAGCCCAAACTTGGAATTCTCACGTGCTGAGCTGCCCCATCCCAGGTGGCCATTGTAGCCTGTTCTTCTCTTGCCAAGAGCAGCCGATCCCAAGCTTTAACTCCCCCGGGAGGCCCTCCACCCTCTCCTATTTAAACACCACCCCCTCTCGGCCATGGGAGGTGCTGAACCAGACCTTACTGAAACTCTGCCAAAATTGCTCCAGACCACTCTCCATACTTAGAGCAGTTGATCCCCAGTGCCAATTTGCCCTAATCCCCACCAACAGAGCCCAATTTCTCAGCCAAAATTCCACCCAAAACCAGGACACTTCTCCACAGTGGATCAATCCTCAAATTGATTGGTCCTACACCTTCACCAGACCAAGGGAAGAAGTCCACCAGCAAAAGCCCCTCTCCAGGCCACCCATCTGTTCCAGACTCCAAGCTTTGTGATCGAGCTTGGTCAAAATCATACCTAGGCAATTCACCAGACCAGGAGACTTCATCTGGAGCTTGCTGGGATCCAATCGAAGGTGACACAACCCTCAGATTGAAGCCACACTTCTCTGAGCAAAGGTATGAGCTAACTCTTTATCCCGAGCTTCTGGAGATTCTCCATTTCAAATGCTTTAATTTCAATGCATGATCACCGTATAGATGTATTCGTCTCTTCAAGACGAATCCATAGAGCATAAGAACACGAAAATCCGTTGAGAAATGAGTGAGTTCTTAGGGTTTTAGCGTGGACGGTTCTCGGGCTAGGAGGCTTGGGGACGATGAACGGATGCCGTTCATTTAATACACGCGCGGACGGACGGCTCAGATGGCGTCGGACGAGGAGATGATACGTGAACCGCGGGCCGCGTGGCGCTGAGTCGGAAGGCGGCGCCGAATCAGGAGGCGACGCGTGTGCGTTCGGAGCTGCCTAGGATGAGTCAGCGCCGCCGTTTTAAATAGAAAATTAGGGTATTTTCTTATTTATTTAATTCCCTAAACTTCAAAAATGCATAACTTTGTGTAGAAAAATCAGAAAAATAAAATAAAAATACCTTCTTGCTCAGTGAACAGAGGAGAATAATGTGGAGAAGAAGTAATTTAATTTCATCAAGTATTTTATTTTTAATAATTTATTTACTGTCTGCATTGTTTTAATTCTCCATGCATATAGGAAATTCACCATGGCATGAGACCATAGGGCTTTTGAAGCCTCCGAATTTGGGAACATTCCTCGAATTTTCCAAAGTCGAGGCCATCCCTATGAGAAGTTATTGATTTTTCAAATTCATGTTATTGTTTTGAGTATTTTAAATCCAATAATTAGCATGTTGTGAAATAAATTCTAGGAAAATTTGGTGATGTTTCTTATGACCAGAGGAACCTAGTAAAAATAGGTTTTCAATTAATTCACTTGGAATAACCCTAATTGGCTTAAACACCCAAAATAGGTCCTTAATTAATTAGAGCTAATCATACACCAAATTGACCTGAAATCAATTCTCCACTGACCTTTAGGATCAGAGGAACCCATCATAAAAATTTGAAGTCAATTGGACATGGTTAGCCCTACTAAATGGGTTGATTAAGCCATTTAGCCAACTTGAACTTTAAAAAATTCATAACTTTCAAAATACTTTTCAAATATTCACCAAATTGGTTTTGGAGCCTCTATGATATTAGGGAATTTAAGAAAATTAAAGTTTCAATTTTCTAAAAAGTTGATTTTTTGTATTATTTTAATATTTTAATAATTAAAAAATAATAAAAATCACAAAAATAATAGAATTCACCAAAATGTCACTTTTTGAATTTTAATCACATAGGAACAAATCCCATATTTTTCTTAGGTCTCTATGATGAGTTATTAAATTTTAAAGCCCTAGGGTAATTTTAAAATAAAAAAATGTATTTTCTAAGCATTTCCACTAAAATAATTCTAATAAATCAAAGAAAAATCAGAAAATTACAAAAATTGATTCTCTGATTTCCTTGATATCAGAGAGATTTTTGGAAAATATAAAATTCATTTTTCAACCTTTATTTTATTTTTAAATTAATTAATACTCCAAAACTCAAAATAATTATAATAAAAATAATATAATTCAAAAAATCACCAAATTGGTCCAAGTGGTCCTCTGGTCATTAGGAATGTCCCATAATTTTCTTAAGGACAGAAACTTTCCCTTGGTCATATTATTAAATTTTCCTTGGAAATCCCTATTTTCCACCAAAAATAATTACATAAATAAATTAAATACAGAAAAATCACATTTTCTCCTCTAATGTCTTTATTGACATATGAGTGAAGTCACAAAAAAATTTCAAGTTCATTTAAGCTCAATTTAGTGAGTTATGAAATTATTAAGCTTGAAGGGCAAAATGGTAATTAAAATTTTAACCCTTAATTAAAACTTTAGGTTTAATAAAATTAAAGAGTAAAATATTTGATCTTAATCTGATTTGGATGATTGAAATTTAAATAATTAAAGGGTAGAAACCTACTAAACAATTTAAAAATAATTAAAATAAACCTTAATAAAATAATTAATTAAATTTGGAAGAATAATAAATTTGGAATTGTTAAAATAGGGATGTCATTAGGAAGAGATTTATTCTTTAATTTAAGAATCCCTAAATTAATCATCTCAATAATATTTAATTCCTAATTAAAATGAAAATCCAAATTTAAAATTTAAAATGCTAAAAGACTTAATCATTAAATTAAATTAAAGTTAAATTATTTAAATTAAATCCTTTTAAAATTTCAATTAAATTAATACTTTAACAATTAAAATTAAATCATCTTTAAAACATAAAAAATAAAATATTAAATTAAAATTAAAAATAAAATTAAATTAAAATTTAAATTAAAAAATTAAATAAAATTAAATTAAAACATATTAAATTAAATCAAATTAAATCAAATTGAATTAAATTAAATAAAATTAAATTAAATTAAATTAAATCAAATTAAATTAAATTAAATTAAATTAAATTAAATCAAATTAAATTAAATCAAATTAAATTAAATTAAATTAAATCATATTAAATTAAATTAAATTAAATTAAATTAAATTAAATTAAATTAAATTAAATTGAACTAAATTAAATTAAATTAAATTAAATATAACAACACCTTAGACATAAAGAATTCAAAGATAAATCTAAAACAACTTGAACACTATTCCAAACTTAAACCCATTAATTGAAATTAAGTTAAATCATAAATCATTTGAACATCCATTTGCCCTCGAAAGCTCTTTGTTGTCATAACTCCTAAATGGAGTGTTAAGTGAAGTGTTACTTCATTCATAAGATATTCAAATGTCCTAGTTCATCGAGCAAGATAATAAACTCGAACTCCCGACGATTAATTCATTTGTATAATTAAATTCTCTTGGACTTAAAATAATCCTAGAAATATTGAAAAGATGTTTAAGACTCGTCTTAAGCACTTCCTCGATATGATAGGATATTTATAAGAACAATTGAACTTAATTGTTCTTCGATGAAGAAAATCGTCCTCAAACCAAAATACAAGAACCTAGACGTCATAGGAGATGACTAGCTATAGGATTAGGAACTTGGTAGAAAACCATAACCCTTCCCTTAGCTTTACCTGAGAATCGCTTTAAATGCTTAAATATTCTAATTGTGTTTTAAGTGCAGCTTGGGATGACGGGAAGACCCTCCAGTACGCTTTTATTTTATTGTAATTTACCTTATTGCAATTTATTTAATCACATCGCACTTAGTTTTTCTCGCATGACAAACAATCGTTGCATGAAAACCCACACCTTTAGGATAGACTCTAAAACCGAAACCAAAGCTAAATTAAAAGTCATTGCAAGATAAAATTCACCGCCACAACATTTCAAAATATAAAACAACTCAAAATTTAATCACAAACAAAACAACAAAACTACAACTACAACTAAATTAAAACGTCTTGTTGGATGATCGGGAATACCTCGGATGATGTAACCTACGTGTTGCTAACGGATTTCCGACGGTCTAAATGAAAGTGTGGAACTCATTCAGCTGAGTTTAGCAAATTCATCCGGACTAAGTGAATCCGATAAAAATAACGATGCCGGAAGGATGGAACCGTGGGATCTTAACCGGTGTTGTTATAATCAACTTTAAGATTTGTTTAATTAAAATATTAAAAAACACCTGGATTTTAAGATTTTCTCTAAACCAAAACACTTCTCTCATCTCCTGATTTATGATTTCTAAAACTAAACCTCTGCAACAACAAGGAGCTTGGAGCATAGTGGGCAGCATGGCCATCGTCATCAGCAAAACCTGAGTCTACATCAGCTAAACATTCATAGAATTAAATAACCAAGCCATAGGACTTCGAGGTAGTTTGCCAGGTGCAACATAAATCCTCAACTCTTCGTTAGGCATTTGCATGATCATATCATGTAAATTAAGCCCTAACCGGTCTTAGGACTCCGAGGTAGTCGTCCGATACGACATAAACCCTCACATCATCGAGGCTATTTGTATGATTTTGTCATACGAATATAAGTCCTAACTAATTAAAATTGGCAAGATTGAAACATTAAATAAACATTAGGGCATTCTTAAATTCAAGCCAAACAATAGGATAGTCGGGAAATTACCGAAGTTCGCTTCGAATCCGTGATTTCTCCTACCTTTCCTCCTTTGAATTCCCAAAACAAAAATGTTCTAAATTTGATCTATTCCCTATTGAAATTTCCAAAATTCAATCCTCGAAAACTTAAACTTTGAAATTCTCGAAGCGTAACTACCGATTATTATCGAGAGTTTTCTTAGGTGATTCCCATCACTTAAGATGTAATTAACTATAGGGGCTTGCCTTTATAGGGAATTTTAAGAACCCAAGTAATATAAACCCCGCTTAATTCATTTATATTAAGCGAGGGAACTTGTCGGCTTATAAAATTGGTTCGCGGACCAAACGGATGTCACAAATCTTCTAGTTTATTTAACCGAGCCCCATCATCAAGCAAAGGTGTCTATTCTTCGGGATAGATACACGGTTTGTGGTGTGGTGCTCGTTTGTATAAACTATTTGGGATGTGAGATCGGTTTGATTTCATATCTTAAAACTTTTAAACTTAAAATTACTTTCAAAATCAAATGTTATCTTTTAAACTATATATTTAAATTAAATTTAAAATATAAAAAATTAGCCGACAATTTCTGTAGGCGACCCCCTTTTCAAAATAAAACACATAACCTAAAAGTATGCCGACACGCCCAAATATACTGAACCAAAATCAGATAACCAGTACGAAGTAAACCACCCGCTATTAGGTGTTATTTGATAAGAGCATCATGAATCAAGAATCCATGCATCCTTCAACTGAGTTGTTGTAATTGAAAGCACATCGCCATCACTGTAATATTGCATCATATTCACAGTCTTGGAAGATACATCATCAGTCTGCTACTTGAGCTTTGGATAATCTCTCTTCATATGTCCCAGTTCTTTGCACTTGTAGTAATGAATTATCTTTCTGCCTTAGACTTTGTCCTGGAATTTCGCCTTCCAGAACCCTCATTCTCCTCCTTCCTTCAACGATCCTGATTACCCTTAACATATAAACAATTATCGTGAGAGCTTTCCCCTACATTCTGTTCCACTGGTTGTGAACCAACAATGCTGCAGTAATCTCATCAATTTTAATTGTTTCTTTCCCATATGTCAGAGTAGTCACCAGATGTTCATAGGAGGAAGGCAATGATTCATTGCTCAATCTTCATCCTCAATACTGACATCAAGTCGTGCCAGATTTGTATCTGTCTGCATCTTCGGCCCATACAGCCTTTGCATCAGATACAGTTTATTTGTAAGAAATTTGGACATAAACTAAGATTCTAATTTCTTCTATACTTCTCCTGAAGATTTTAAATTTATAACATGATACATAATTTCATCTGTAAGATATAAACGTATGGTACCTGCTGCTCGAAGTTGCAATTCTTCCCAATCTTCATCTTCGATATTATCATGTTTAGTAGCTCGCAAAGCCTTCAAAATTCCCTGTTGTGCCAACAAATCTTTCACCCTTGTTTGTCACATTACAAAGTTCCTGGTTCCATCAAACTTCACAATATTGAATATTGCACTAGACATTGTCATTTAAATTAATCCTGCAGCGAATTTTCTTGACTTGCTTTGAAACAAAAATACACCGCAAATAAATTCAAATAAACATAAAATTTTCTCTATCAAATGCAGCAATTTTCCCGCAATTCTCCTGTGATTCGTGAATCAAATTCTTCACACGAAGCACTTTTTTTGTCTGTTCCAACACCTCATTCCTGTTTGCGAAAGTACCTTCGTGAAACCTTCACGCCTGGTCGCGCGAACTTCTTTGCCGCTCACTCCAGAAGTTCCGCACGAACGCCATTTACCGCAAGTAGTCGCGACCTCCTACGACGAACTGCATCTCTTGCAACCGCCAAACACACCTCCGCCTCGCCCACGGTTCACAAAACTGACCATGAAACTGCTCCACGAACTCCCCTGAACGAAGAAATATTCCTTGTAGTGGAAATGGAAGATTCCCCTTCCCTCAACTCTGTCTTTCCACCTCAACTCCATTGGCCGCTATCACAAACTTCTCTCTGTTACGATAACTACAGGAGTTCGTCGAACTGTGCCTGTCTTCTGGAAGGCAACCGAACTCCCCACCGAGGAAGGAATATTCCTTCTAGTAGAAATCAAAGATACCTTTGATTTTCCATCTGCCACGCGGAACTGCTCGATACTGCGCCCGCGAACTCCACCCGGAAGGAGGAACCCCTCCCGTCGGGAACCCTCGATCGCCCACGACCAAATCTGCTCACTTTCGCTGAAGTGCCATGGCGTGATTTGGTCGTGATTCCTGCGTGGAATCCTTTTTGCTCGTAGGAAATACCGCGAAGCTGAAGCCTATTTGGTTCTAACCGAATTTGCCTCCTGCCCGAGAACTCCTCTGGCCGAAATCCTGCAACCGTCTCTCACTGCCTAGTCGCCCGAACTTCACTGTTGCACCAGATTTTCTTACGAACAAACTATTTTCCCTGAACTTTTCTGCCAAATCACCAAATCTTTCTTCTTCTTCCTGCGCCGATCTCCTCTATCCTATAACCATGCTCTGATACCAATTGTTGTGTAATTTGGGGAGAGAAAAGACAGAATCGACACAAAATCAGAAGAACACACAGAGATTTAATGAGGTTCGACAAAGATGCCTACATCCTCGTGAGCATAGTAGTTCAGTTACAGAGGAGTTACAAGTTCGGTTACATACCTAAAGGGTTACAGAGGAGTTACCAGTTCAGTTACATACTTAAAGGGTTACACATCTATTTATAGATAAAACCTTCGGACAAAATTACTAAAACTCCCTCGCTCCCCCCAACCCACTAAATTTTAAGAGATACTCCTCTTCACATGGAGACATACCTCTTCATTCCAAGAGACTCCAAATTTCTAGTATGTGAGCCATACCTAACACATTATTCTTTGTCACATTTTGAAAATCTTAAGAAGAGACCAACCACCAAGTTCATACTATCGACCGTTAAATTTGAAATAGTGATTTTAAAATATAGTTTAGGTTTAAAATAGTTTAACTTAAAATAATAGGTATAACTTTTAGAAAATAGTAATATAATTTTGAAAATGAGAGAATATACCATACATTTAATAGTTTGGATTAATCGAGTGCAACACCGCAAGTAATGCATCTATCCCGAGGAGTAAACACATCACTTGCATAGTGGAGCTCAATTAAATAAACTAAAGAATCTATCGTATCCGTCGATCTGCAAAACTAGTTTTTATAAGCCGACAAGTTCCCCTATTTAATACGAAAGATCAAATAGAGTTTACATTACATGGGTTCTAAAGTTCCTTATAAGGGCAAACCCTTATAGTTAATTACATCTTAGATGACCGAAATCTCCTAAGAATACTCTCGATCAGTGGTTCTGCTTTTAGAAATTTCAAAGTTTAAAGTTTTCAAGATTGGACATTGAAAATTAAAAAGGGAATGAATCAAATTAGGAACAATTATTTTAGGAGTCCAAAGGAACGAAAAAGTATGGGATGTCACGGATCCGAGACAAACCTCGGTGACTTCCCAAATTATCCTATTGTTTATCTTTACATTTTTTAATGAAGTTATTTAGATGTTTAATCCTGCCAATTTTATTATTTAGGTCTTACACTCACACGATACCTAATCGTTCAAATAGCCAATGAAGATGAGAGGATTTACGCTGTATCGAATGATGACCTCGGAATCCTAAACAAGTTAGGACTTATGATGCACAAAATAGTTGTGTAAAAGCCTAAAGATAAGGTGGAGATTAATGTCGCACTAAGCGGACCAACTCGAAATCCTATGGGTTTGTTGTTGTTTAAACTAAGGAAAATCTTTTGCTGATGTAGACCCGTCCTGCCGCTGTATATTGCCCTCCTTCGTCTGATGCATCCTTGTCGTGCTACCCTCAAAGTTTTGCTCCAAGCTCCAAACTTGTTGCTGTAACGATTGCAAGTTTAGTGTTCGTGTTTTATATTTACATGTATAATTATTGTTGAGTCTCATGGCCTGTTGTGGGGTACCTCCTAAACCGGGTGTCCTACTAGCCTCTATCCTAAAGTCCCCTGCAAGTCTTTAAAAAAAACCTAATAATAAAGGAAATATAATATAAAGCGTAGTAAGCAGTAAACAATAGTAATCTCAAGTATGTATATGCAGTAAAGTGCAGTAAGTAAGGAAGGGCAGTAAAGTGTGTAATAAATATAGTAAAATTCTGTAAATATAAAACAAACATGTATACCTGATCGGCCTGTTATCTCTGAAAGTCTCGAGAAAAGCCACAAAACGACTTATAGTGACCCAAAAAAAATCATCGGAAAAGTGAATAAAATCCAATGGAAATCACTAATGACCCACGAAGACTCGAATAAAACCATATGAAAAGTACGAGAAAACTGAGTAAAGAAAGAAGACCGTAAGCATCAGGTTGGGAGTAGGCTTAGAGCTGAACTGTGTGCTTCCCGACCTTGAATAAGAGCTACCAACCTAATCACCTTCATTGGGTAGTCCCAAATTCGATCCGAATGACTAACAATGGACCTTCATAGGTATTCATCAAAATTCCTTAATTTTTGTAGCAAAAGCTGTTGTTTAGGATTTCATGCACATTCCATTTTTTTAGCAAGCAAAAGAACATTTTGTTTCGTTTTTGTAATGTTTCAGAAAATACTATTGTCCACAGGTTAGTCACTTTAATTAAACTAGGACTACTGACAAACTAAGGGTGTCAGGTGCAACAATCTTATCAAAAGTCAGCGAATAGTATCGTCGGTCCCTAGTCTTACCCTCAGTGAAGGTCTCAAAGGTAGGTGATACTATTCTAATAATCTTACCTCGTATCCCTCTTTCAAGCACACATAAGCAATGTAATCATCGCCTTAAACCCTAAATCATCTAGCTTAAAACCTTGCTTGATGGCCCATATATAGCAAAGGCTTTACGTGTACACTTATGCCTCGTACATAAGTGCAAAAAAAAGACCTGACCATGAAGCAAGAAAAGAGGAAACAACACCTAAAAGAAAGGTGAAAAGAAGGTGAGTCGATCCTCAAAGCCACAAAAAGAAAGTAAGCGATCCCGAACCCCCGACGACTCCAATCCTGACAAACTCCGGTAAGACCTATCCATAGTAAGACCCGGACATCCCTCGCAAAGTCCAAAAACCAAAAGACTCCACCTTTCATAGAAAATGAAACTTGCTAAAGCTCCTAAAAGAAGCACCTATGTAGGTATAAAATAATCAGCTACAAGGCTTTTCCAATGTATAACATTAAAGAAACCAAAACACCGAACTATAAAACTTCAAACTGTCTGTAGCTTGCAATGAAGAAGACCAAATCAACAAGCATATAAAACTTTCCACCAATGTATAACTTGAACTATAAAAAATCCCAAATCAGGAAGTTATAAGGCTTCCAACCAACATAAATTCAGAAGTATAGTCTTCTTATGGATCCAAACATGCCAAATAGTTGTACAAAAATAAAGTAAGAAAATTATTGAGACAATCCCCAAACTATTTGCAAAAATTAAGTAAAACAATAAACATGATTTGCCTATAGGAGCAATTATATGACACCCAACATCAAGAACTTTGCTAAACATATATGAAGTAGAGCATTCACATTGTAATTAAAACCACATATATTCACCAATATTTACGGGCAAAGCAGAGAACTAGTAGTTACCCCAAGGAAAGAAAGAAAAAAAACAGAAATACCAAATTAAACCGAAAGCTTGGAAGTAAAGTGCAACAAGTAACTCCTTTTGAGAATCCCATAAGCCCAATAAATGCTCTCAAGACTCCCATGACATAGCAAAAATTTCCAAAATTTTATAAAACTGATTAATGACAGTTTCAGGTTTTTCAAAATAAAGTTAGCAATGTGCTCAATGTACACAAACCAAAACCGCATCGATTTCAAATTTCACAAATAAAAGCCGCATTAATTTCATACTCTCCAAAATAAAATGTTCCAATTCATTTTAAGGAGAAGTTTACCTTTGCATGTGATGAATGCCATTTGGCTTGCAACCGTTGGAGTTTGGTAAGGCTCCCATGCAAGAGAGTTTGTTAGTATCCCGTCCACACTCCGGCATACCTCGCAACAAAACACACAAATGGGTGAAAGAGTGATGGAGAGCAAGAGAGGTATACAAATACCCAAAATAAATGATTATAGCATATAAATATACGACTGAGATACACCATCTTCTGCATACATATAACACACCAAAACATCACGAACAAAACATAAAAATTTGGGGCTGCGTGTATGAATATAAAAGAGATTTGCATATATACCACTCGGTTCTCGTCCATTTACCAATCCGATAACTAAATTTCAATGTAGGCATACATATGATTTAGAGCTTTAATATCATAAAAGAAACTATATTGTTATATATATATATATTCCTTTAAAAGTGAGACATGCCTCATGCATGTAATTATTGCACCAAACAGTTGGGTCACAAGCGTCAAATATAAGAAGGCAATATTTAAACATATTCCTAATCAAAATAATAATAATAAAATATGGATATTTCAACGAATTAGGTAAACAGAGCTCCAAATGAAGAATAAAGAGCCTATCATTCCCTACCATTATGCCACAATGATCATAACTTTCTAAGTAAGCATCACGTTATGGGTATTGTCTTCCAGTTTCTTTTTTTTTTTATAAGTCAGTTTAGGTGATGTTACACAAGCAATGATAAATGTGCTTTTAGAAGAAAATAATAACAATAAAAATATAGCTGCTGTAATTAAACAAATGTAACTTCAAACACAATAAAAATATCATCGCTCAACGCATTTTTCACCCGGACACGGCATCATAGTAAAATGAATGTCCCTTATAGGTAAAATTGAGGTTCCGGACGCACTGGCGCGGTTTGTTTCTTCATCCGATGTCGTTCGGGTAACCTTGTCGGCGAACGGGACAAAATTGCGTTGATTTAAATTTTTCGTCAAAATATTGGCTCACAATCGATTGTTCCGCAAATAAAGACTCGAGCGATGTGAATTGCAATGTTTGAACGTGTCAACTGTCCGAACTGTGATGTTCGTGCGCGCGATGGCACAAAATTGTGCATAGGGCAACCCTAAGGCTTAATAGTCTTATGGAGACTCCTTTTGAGTTCCGTCATATTAGTTTTGACCTTCTAAATGCTAGAGGATGACAACCATTCATGTAGAACTTCAAAAAGAGTTAAGAGTCGGTTCGAGTTTCTAAAACAAGGTGGGTCCCATTTCTAGTATTCTAAGATAGTAAAAAAAAACCCTATGACTAGATCCTACGCACTAAGAAGAGAGAAAGACCTCACCAAAAATGAGGTCAACACATACCTCTTCAACAAATATATCTAGTGATATTGAATTGGACTCCCGATTAATGTGTCGTGTGGTAGATGTTCCATTGAGTCGAAAAACATCGGTGGGAATATATTTTCAAGGTTGCATAGTATTATTGAAATGTTTGCTTCTAACTGTCATACATCATTAGGGTTTAAATGAGCTACAATTAAGTTATTGAAGAACACATCGAGCAATAGATTTAGTATTTTACGAGGCAAGCAACTAAAAGCTATTGTAATCATATTTTGCAGGAAAATATTGAGTCATGACTTTCATTCTAAAAATGTTTCCCACTCCCACATCAACACTACAACTTAAATTTGAGGCATATCCGCTATGAGATTTTCATTATTCGAGCCACTCACAAATTGATCTTTGTTGCGCCAAAGTAAGACAATATTTTTTCTTTAGACTTTATAGGCTTTCCTATAACAATTTCTCTTATCTATAACTCTTTCTTTTGCAACTCTTCTTCAAATATTATTTCACATTCATGTTATCCTTAGATTTTCCTTTGAATATCCATCATAGTGTTGAAGATATTATCAAAGAAATTTTTCTATATATGCATCCCATCAAGGTTATGTCTGATGATGTTATCCTTTTAATAAGACAAATAAAAAAAAAATGATTTTTTTTGTCCAATTATGAGTAATGCCGAAGCCTACCGGATGATCCGAAGAAAGTTTAGGGCATTCAATAATCTTTGAAATGTCACTTGCAATTTGGAATAAATCATCTCCCACAACTATTTGAGGAAGTCCTGATTTCTTAACTTATTTTCTTCTGAATGCATTCTTGTTTCACCTAAAGGGATATTCTTAAAAAAATGCGATGAAAGTTAAATTATGAATTATTTATGCCATGTTGAAGCGTAAATGCTTTAACTGAATCCATGCAACATGAATAAGTTAACTTTCCCGCAGCGTTCTACTATTTCAACATTACATATACAGAAAAATCACTTATTGTACACATTGATATTGTTTTCATTAAAAAATTATGTTTCATGGAAATGACATAATTCGTAACACCTCTTTCATAAAGAATTTGCAACACATATGTCAACAACTGCAAATATGCTTCAATCCAACGTTCAACGCCACTTGCACTAGTATAATCAATATCAGTGAGAAGAATAACTTCGTCATGTATATCTCTGGGAGAAGATTATATGACATAACAATTACTGATCAACAAGAGTAGAGCGACACAATCTGACTGTACGGTGAGAAACCATCAGAGCATAAGCCAACCCACACATTACATGCATCAGCAATAAACTCATGATATGTTTGATCAAAATATCTCCATTCCTCTTCATCTATAGGATGACTCATTTGAGTTGATTTTCCCTAATATGCTGTAATGTCACGTTATATGTGGAGTAGAATTCATAGAAGCAAATAACCGCTAAAGACGTGAAAGAAGTGATACATTGAAGAGTCGCTTGTGTGGTACTTCAATATGAGGTTTGATTCTATGAGAATGACAAAATTTGCATTAATTTATCGCACTAGACTCAAAAAATAGCATACATTCGTTTACACAACAAACATTCTTCTCTGATTTCAACTTTAACTTGGAGACCAGTTTTTTCGTTTTGTATAAGTATCCTGAAACTAAATTTGCTTTTGATTTGTCAGGGGCATGTTAAACTCTATTTTAATTTTTAACTTTTTGTGAACTACATATAACTTAGAATAAGATGTGCAACTCTCCCCACAGTGAGCTTTAAGCTGCATTCAATAATTCATAAAACATCCGAGTTTTTGATTTGGTTGCTCTTCCTCCAATTAACTCGGATAATGCGGTCATGTCCCATTCAAGACCATTTCTTCAAATCTACTTGAGTCATATTCAGGTGGAGTATTATAGCTCGTCGAAAGAGCAGAGCTGAATATTCTAGTGTCAACCTCGCCATGTGAAGTCCAGATCCAGTAATCAGGTTAAAATCCCCGACAATATAAATCATATCTAACTTTGCCAGTCATTAAGCGTGCTCAATTTTTGTATTTCAAGCACGAACATCAAAACCTACCCTCATATAGATAAGTCAGAAACTAAGTTATAGATGTCATGAAGGCCTCGACACCGTTCAAGAACTATTTAATGATTTATTTTCTATCTGACAACAACAACCTTGTTGTAACAATACCAATAGAAAACCAATACATTTGAGTAGTCATTATTAGCTGAAGAGGAAGGAGAAAGAATAAATGTGTAGATCTCTATGAGGATAAAAAACTTGTGTGACACTCTAAACATAAGTTGAGTCTAAACATCCACTATTTTAATCAGGTCATCAGATGGTCGATGACCAAACCATCTAAGATTAAATCCCTTTAATCTTTTTGTCACTGGGGCTCAATAAAAACATAAGATTTGTGTGCTGGTTATGCCACTTTGCATTTAAAAAGGGGAATTTGCATGCTTAACACACAATTCATATGTATTTTCGTATCTCAGATCTAAACTTTCATAACTACACATACGAAAAATCACATTATAGTTCGTGAAATACTGCCATTTACAAACTATAGCACTCATGTGCTATTTTTCAAACTGCGAAGCCGTTGTATTAAAATTTATGCATGACACGATCAAATCAATGAGAATTTTATAAAAATGATTGAAGGGTAATGAGGAATTTCCAGAGACCGAACGTGTACAGGAGAATGAAATGAGGACACTCAGCATCGGTTAGTGAATAAAGAGCGTGTCTGACAGCATTCTGATATTAACTTATTATCGATTTTAAATAACTTAATAATCGACGGTTATACACATCTGCTATTATCAATTAACCGTCAATTATAATAACATGAGAACTAATGCGTGACTTTTCCGACAACTAATGTCCTTTTGTTTATAAAGTAATATGAACTGACGGAATACGTCGCCAGTGAATAATAAACCAACCGTCGGAAAAAATGTTTACTAGAAACATACAGATTAAACCATCGAAAAATTGTAACTTAAATAAACCGTCGAGAAGCTGCCATAAATTTAGTAAAAAGTTCAGACGACTAAAAGGCCATCTGTCTTTCCTTCAAAATATTTTCTTTGAATAAATCTTGAAGTCTTGTGATGATATTATGTGCATAAATCTTAAAAAAGGTCAGGTAAATAAACAAATTTTATGATGTTATGTGCATAAATTTCCTTTAAAAATTAACTTGTGACAAATGCAATGCCAAATACATTTACAAAATCCTCTCAATTTAAAAATTAACTTGGGTCCGTTTGGGGCAGCTTATTTGGTGCGGTGGCGTTTTGAAAACGCACTTGACCAGTTTGTGTAAAAATGCGTTTTGGCAGCTTATGCGTTTTCAAAACGCAGAAAACAGCTTTTTCACAGCGCATATATCTGATGCGATGGCTAGCTTTTATTATAGCCTAACTATTCAAAAAAATATTTGTAATAAGAATCGCACCTAGCTTTATCAGCAGATTATTTTTAATCAACTTATCAACAGATTATTAATAAGTTCGTTGCTGCTGCTAAACAAACCCATATATATATATATATATATATATATATATATATATATATATATATATATATATATATATATATATATATATATATTACTCCTAAAAATAATAATCCGGCTCTTATCTCACAATTTAATATTTCAAATTAAACTTTAAAATATTATTATTTAATTTTATCTTGTTCTGCTGATTGAAAGTATTTTATGAAGAAAAAATCAAGCGTGAAAGACGACGAAGACCTAACAGCTAAGATTGTATACATGTTCCTCCTAAATATTATAATCCTACTTTTATCTTACAATATAATTGTTCAAATTTAACTTTTAACATTGATGCATGCTAGAAAAATCAGAGCGGTAGAGTAGCAGTTTATCACCTTAATGTTGCACGAGAATTCCACAGACATTCAGATAAAAGAAGTAGGAGAAGACATCTCGATCTTTTATGTGGAAAACTTTGAAAGTGAAAAAATCACATGATCTAGCTTGGTTGAAATGATCAATTATAAATGATGATTACAAAAGTCTACTCTTTTTTCAAATTAAAGTAAAAGGAATCACAAAGTTATATGGCTATAATGTGGTTGTATTTCTTGTCAACTGCAGGTTGCAAGGGTCTTATTTGATTATAGTGAATGTAGTAGTCCGTCTGAGCGTTATAGATGGTAGTTGTAGCACCAACTTATCGTAAGAGTCATAGTTGATAACCATGATAATATTGGGCCAGGTGGATTGTATATAGTGCTCCAAGAGCATTAATTGGCTAGACAGTTGCAACCACAGTAATGAGTAGTAGTGATATCTGTAGACCGTGAGGGCCAGCGTCAGGAGTTGCAGAAGTTGTGGGTCATTTAGACAATATTTGATCACATAGAATGTAGTGGTGAGTAGTAATGACATCCAAAAATTGTGGATGCTGGAGTCGAGAGCTGCTCGAGCTATGGACCGTGTAGGTTGTAAATGATCACGTTGGCCGTAATGGTGAGTAGTAGAGACGTCCGTAGATCGTGGAGGCCAAAGTTAGACGCTGCACAAGTTGTTGACCACATAGGTCATAGTTGGTCACGTACGTTGTAGTGGCGAGTGGTAATGATGTTCGCAGGCCGCGGGGGTCGGAGTCGGAAGCTATAGGATAACATGCGTGATGCGTTGTTACACTTCTTCGGGATGTGTTGTTGCACGGTCTTTCGGGTTAGCCCAGAATTTTGGATGATACGCCACTTTGTATGCTGTTTTGTGACTCTGCGAGGTCAGTTATCACTTCATACGGTACTTCATCGCAAGGAATGGGCGTGGCCGATGTTGATCATCGGCCGCCAACGAGTGATGCTTGGTGGTGGGTAGCGAGTTGTGGTCGGCGAATGGCGACGACTAGTGGTCGGCGGCGAAGTGACACTGGACTTTAGCTTATTCGTCAAGCTTCAAGCTCTTGCTAGGCTTCAAGTTCTCTTTCTTCTTTATGAGAGGGGTGGGCTCTATTTATAGAGTTTTTGGTGAAATTAATGAAGGAATATGAACCACTTTGATCGAACGGTCTGGAGAGCTTCCTTTGATTATACGATGTTTGATGAACATTTAAGTACAAAATTGAGATACAAAAATGAGACGCTTGATTCAACAATGAACTTATCTCCCAAATATGCTCGAGAAGCTTCCAAAAGTAGTATAATGGCATGATCTGTGCTGGATTTAACTTGAATTAGATAAATTTCGGTATCTTCGAGCCCGTCTCATCGAGTCGGTTAGTTTGACTATAGGTTTGTTGAAATTAGAGCTCTGGATGACGCTTGATCTTTTGCTCAAAAGATTACCTTAAGATCAATGTCGTGCCTCAAAATTTGTGCTAGATGATGGAGATTTGATGAAGGTGTATTAAAAAATATTATTATTTTATATTATCTTATACCGCACATTGAAAATCTTTTATTAGGGACAAATTAAACGGGGTAAGTGATGAAGACCTAATAGTTATTATTATTGTTCAAAGGTAGCTATCATTGAAACTTAGGGTGTACGTGAGCCAATTAAACCAGGTTGTGAGTCTAGGCCATGATCGTCTCGATATGTTGCTCATGACCAGCGCTCGACAAGCTAACAATTCAAGCTCAAACCAACTCCTACTCTACTCGTTGGCACATGAGCCGATCCATTTTTGAATAATTAATATAAATATAAACTCAATTTTTTTAAAATTCAATCTTCCAAAAAAAAAAAAAAAGGAAAAGAAAATGATGTTTTACATTTTATATTTATTTTTTTATTATTTATCTCTTAATTATTCATTCAATTTCTCATTTTACTAAAACACCATTTTGAATTAATATTATTTTCTCTCTTTCGTAGTAAACAAATTAGCTCGTGAGTGAGCTCGAACTCGAAAAACTAAGCTCAAACCCGAGCCCGAACTTGATTAAATAATAACTCGAGCTTGACACACTTTTACAGCCCGCAGCTCCAATAAATATTTGAGATTGATCTTATCCGAATATAATCTAAAGCCATTAAATAATCATCCAGCGAAGAAGACAAAAGTGGGGCTGGATAAGGGTAGGTCCTACAAAAACAAAGAAAATAGAGGCTTTTACATACATACCCCAAAATTCCTATCTATTTACATATCTAACACCCATTCAACTCAAAGTGAAATACATTTTTTTTCATGCAAAGGTTTAGATATATATATGTAAATAAATAGGAATTAAGTGGCCTAGCTGTAAATCATTCAAGTAAACAATTAATAAATCTCCTCTTTTAATCAAGACAAGGCTCTGGAACTGCTCCCCTGCTATAAATTCAGGCCTGTTCAGTCTTCCAGGAGCTCATCCTCCTTCCACTTCTTCCACTTCTCTCCAAGCAGAAACCCTAATCTCTGCATTAGATTTCCACTATCCAATGGATCCTTGTAAGGTATAGTTTTCTTTTTCTTTTCTATATTTCATCATATCATATAACTTGTAGAGCAGGTGCTGCAGAAATGTACTGTAATAATAGAAGAACACAGATCTGATTAATTAGTACAACAACAACAAAGCCGTCGGCTACATGAATCCTTTTTCTCCATTGCGTTCTATTAAGTGTCAAATTTTCATTTAATTCTAATAAATTAAGATCATTTTTTATGCAATAAGCTCAAGTTTTCCTAGGTCTACCTCTGTCTTTCTTAACATAAGTTGTATTTAAAACATCTACTCTCCTAATCGGATCATCAAGTGGTCGACGTTTAATGTGACCAAACCATCTAAGGCGACTCTCTCTAATTTTATCCGTCACCGGTGCAACACCAACCCTATTACTGATTAATTAGTGAAAGAGAAAATTCTTAATAAGTTTCTGTAAGCAAATCTGTAATAGGATTCCTGTCTTTGCAGATCCATATGAGAGAATAAAATAGTTTTATTAGTAAACTATTTGGAATCCAAAACACACTCTCATGGTTAAATTTAAACTAATTAACACTTAAGTACTCAGCAACGCTTAAATTATGGCTATTGATTTGTGTGTGGGCAGATCTGCATACTTTAATCAGTTTAAAAATTAGGAGATTTATTTATATATTGATGGGATCTAGTAATGAATTTAATTTAACACTAAAAAAATTAAAGATAAAATCTAATTTTTCTCGTTCTATCTTTCTCTGTTCGAATTCGTTATATTTACGATCGAATCTGAATTTAGTTTAGAGTTAAATTTATTCTGCCGTCGCTCGCGAGTTCTTCCAACACAGTATAGATCTGATAAATTTCTAGTTTGATAAATTTTATTTAACATAAATTTAATTGGCACCTAAGTTTAATTAATTAAGTTTTATTTTAATGAACCATCAAACATCAAATTTATGTAAGATAGGGGAACAATGCAATCAAAATTGTGGGTCCTACCCACTATTGATTTGGACCGCACGCAGTGATGGATTCCGTTTATTATTATTATTTTTAATTATTTTTTTCTCGGGGGAAATTTAATAAATATTTGATTGAGGAATTAATACTAAACAACCACCTCCTAAATTTATTATTTACAAATCAACCCATCCTCTTTCATCCATTGTTTTCAGAATTTTTTTTAAAATAAAAACAAGAAAAAATTTTGTTAGATATTTAAAACTGATATATAAGGAATTAAAAAGGGGTCTTAATAAAAATTTAAAATGAATCTCATGAGCTATTTCTTTTTTAATTTTATGTTAAAAATAATTTCAGATTTTTTTTAAATATGTATTTATTTAATTTAACTTTTTTTTCTCTATACAGTTCACGCCATCGAGCGCTTACGACACCTCCTACACCACCACCAACGCAGGCGGACCGGTTTGGAATGACGACCAGGCCCTTACTGTCGGTTCTAGAGGTAAACATTTTTTTTTATTTTATTTTTCTCTATAAAGTATTAGTAGTGGGACAAATGAAACCCTATAGGGTAACCCAAACATGGGTTGTAAGTGAGTCAAGCCAAGTCAAGCCGCCTCAAGCCAAGTCAAGCCGTCTCATGAGCAGGCTCGAGCTCGCCTCGAAAGTGGCTCGTGAACTAAGCTTGACGAGCTAACAAACCAAGCTCAAGCTAATCCAAATCATCAGCTCATGAGCCAGTTCTTATTATTTTTCCTTCTAATTACTCATTTGATTTATCATTTTATTACAACACTATATTAGATTAAGAATAGTTTCTCTATTTTATAATAAATAAGCCGGCTCGTCAGCCAGCTCGAACTCGTAGACATAAGCTTGAGCTCGAGTTGACTCGACTCTTTTACACCCCTATCCCTAACCAACGTATGCAGTAATGAATTGAATGAGAAAAAAATTATCTTATAATTCGACCCCATAAATTATTTTAAAAAATTAAAATTTATAAATTATAATATATAATAAATTAATAATAATAATACATTAGTAATATATTAATATAAATATTATATATTTATATAATATAAGTTATATACTTAATATAATATATTTTTTATATATATTAATATTAGGGCTATCAAACTGGCTCGTTCGCGAACAACTCGTGTTCGACTCGTTCGTTAAGAAATGAACACGAATAATGACTTCACGAACAATTTCAAACACGAGTTTATTTCAAACAAACTAAATTTCAAACGGACCGAATATGAACACAAACTCTGTTTGTTCTTGTTTTGTTCGTTTACACCCATCTATGAAACATTTGTATGGCATAAATGTAAATAAACATGGGTTTATATGCATGTTTAACTAGGCCCTATATTGCTGGAGGACTACCACCTGATAGAGAAGATAGCCCACTTCGCGCGCGAGCGAATCCCGGAACGTGTGGTCCACGCTCGCGGGGCGAGCGCGAAGGGCTTCTTCGAGTGCACCCATGACGTGACCAACTTGACCTGTGCCGACTTTCTGCGCTCGCCGGGCGTTCAAACTCCCGTCATAGTTCGATTCTCCACCGTCATTCATGAGCGCGGTAGCCCCGAGACCATCCGCGATCCCCGTGGATTTGCAGTCAAATTCTACACGCGTGAGGGTAATTGGGATCTGCTCGGCAACAACTTCCCCGTCTTCTTCATTCGTGATGGCATCAAGTTCCCGGATGTCATCCATGCCTTCAAGCCCAACCCTAGGTTTGTCTAACTTTACATTTTAATGCCCAAATGTTAATCAGAATACAAACTGATTTGCTTTAAATTGTTTGTTGGTATTAGGTCTCACATTCAGGAATACTGGCGAGTGTTCGATTTCCTATCCCACCTGCCCGAAAGCCTCCACACCTTCTTCTTCCTCTTCGATGATGTGGGGGTCCCGACCGATTACCGCCACATGGAGGGATTCGGGGTGAACACATACACCTTCATTAACCGCGAGGGCAAATCCCACTACGTGAAGTTTCACTGGAAACCGACTTGCGGCGTTCGCTGCCTTCTCGAAGATGAAGCCGCCGCGGTCTGCGGTCGCAATCACAGCCACGCTACTCAGGACCTGTACGACTCTATTGCCGCCGGTAACTACCCAGAGTGGAAGCTCTTTGTTCAGGTGATGCGCGTTATATATAATTAGCTCATAAATGTTTTTGGTATTTGAATTCTTATTTAGAAGGAATATGAAAGCATAGAACTAGATCTTAATTGCAATAATTGCCACATGATAGGTTATGGACCCGGATCAAGAGGACCGCTACGACTTTGATCCACTTGATGACACCAAGACCTGGCCTGAGGACATCCTCCCGCTGCAGCCCGTTGGCCGACTTGTGCTCAACCGAAACATTGATAATTTCTTTGCAGAGAATGAGCAGCTGGCATTCGGTCCAGGCCTGGTTGTGCCCGGAATATACTACTCCGACGACAAGATGCTTCAGTGCAGAGTGTTTGCTTACGCTGACACCCAGCGTTATCGCCTAGGCCCAAATTACCTCATGCTTCCCGTCAACGCACCCAAGTGCGCTTTTCACAATAATCATTATGATGGCGCCATGAACTTCATGCAGAGGACTGAGGAGGTATATATTATATATATATCATAAAATTATAGAATTGATGGGATATATAATACACATTGATTAATGTTGCTTCTCATTTTGTTCAGATTGATTATTACCCTTCAAGGCATGCTCCCCTGAGGCATGCGGACAGGGTTCCTATTCCGTCACGCCCACTTAGAGGAAAGCGTGACAAGGTGAGTTCTTTTGTTTCTTAGTTAATTTCTACTGTTATCTTCCGATGTGTGTGTGTGTGTAGTTTGTAATTAATGGTTTACGTACAATTGCAGATTATAATTGAGAAACAAAATGATTTCAAGCAATCAGGGGTGAGATACAGAAGCTGGGCTCCTGATAGGTATCCATAAGTTATAGTTGAAATCTGATTTTTGCATTTGAACTTAGTTGACTACAATGACTGCCAGAAAGCTGCGACCAAACTATTTGAAAAAAACAAAAATTATAATAGTTATTGCAGTTTTTTGAATGTTAACTTCTATTGCAGCAACTTGCTTCACCAAACAGACCCTAATTCTAAAGTAATGTTTTTTTTTTATCTATGTGATAAAAATTTTGCTTCAAATTTCTCAGGCAGGAGAGGTTTGTTCGTCGCTGGGTCGAAGCTTTGGGACATCCCAAGGTTAGCCATGAGCTCAGGAGCATTTGGGTTGGCTACCTTACTCAGGTAAGTGAATGACCTAATACTTAGAATGAACAAACATGATTAAGAAAACAATGCATTTAATTATTTATGATAGTGATTATATTGCAGCTAAATCTTTTAAATTTGCTCTAAACATTATTTATTTTAAAATTCTAACATATTTAAAATGAACTCATGTTGCTCAGGCTTTATTCCATCACTTCTCTTGATGATTTATTTTTGGAATGATAAGTGTATGATTGATAATATTTGGTTGTGTAGTGTGACGCGTCCCTCGGACAGAAGGTTGGCAGCAACCTCAATGTGAAGCCGAACATGTAATGGTGTTAATGTGAAGGCAAAGTAGACTAAGCACCTAATAAACAATATGAGCTTCTTCAGCCCTTTTAGAATAAGGCTAAGTACCATGTAGCCATCTTGCTCGTATAAGAAAGCTTCAATGCTTGAAGGTTCTTTCTTCTTGTTTGCTTTTGTGGTGTGGTTTGATAAACGAACAATGTTGGAACTAATCATGTAAAAATATCATTGGGCAATGCATTTGAGTGTAAAAGTTGATTTTATGAATTTTTTTTCCCGATAATGTCTATGCGCAGAATGCAATTATGTTCGCATTTAGGGTTGCTTCTGGTAATTTGGCAATTTGTTCTATTGTGTTGTAGGAAGTCAAATCTATGTTAGATTTATATATGCTAGTTTAAATAGGATTCTAAGTTGAACATCATAATCATTCTCATCTCCATCTAGTAGGGGACCTTTTCATTTAAATTGAAGCCCACCACTAGAAAATTCATATTATATCAGTAGTACTATCAGCACTAATCATCATGTTATAACTGATTGATATGTATTCATTGAATTTAATTACCAATGCTAAGGTGTTTTCATTTTTTTAAAAATCAATAAAACACATGTATAATAGGTTGAAACAAGATCTTGTAGGCCAAACAAAACATATAAGAGAATTAAGTTCATATCAATTTATGTCAATCATATCATTTCAAATGATCATTAATATGCCAGTGAAGTAGCACCATATGTTGAAATAGGCATGGTTATGTATAACCAGATTGAAGTAGGTACATTGATAAAATCAATGGGGTTGGGAAGATTGATTAGAATCAATATGCAAAGAGTCAATCCAAAATAATTAATCAAATTATGATACAGAGTTAAAGCATAAATAGGAACTTAAAATTCATATCATTATTCCAATTAGGAATACACTTTGGTAATGTCAGATTATTCATGCATGACGTAGCTTAACCTAGTATGCTACAATCTAAAATCTAATGAAGATGTGAATTAATCCATACAGTCTAATGCTCAGTTTAAATTCTGATTAACACTGGCATTACCATGGGGGGCAAAGTGCGTGCGAGGGCATTTGATACTAATCGAAGACGATTTTTCACAGAGTTAGGGCAAAAGCAAAATATTTTATTTCAAGATCTGAAACAACACACTCAAATGCATAAAAGATAAACACCTACAATTCGAGAGGTAGGTAATCTCTCCTAAACCATAATTCTAACACCTACAATTTGAGAAGTAGGTGATTTCTCACAAATCCTAATTCTAAGATTCAAGACAACAATCTCAAGCATAACTGATGCTCACCAATGCTGCAATGCACAAGTGGCTCATATAATTGCACATGCCATATCAGTAATGTTGGAATTAGAGCTGGAATGTCGATCTCACAAGGAATGAGATGATTCTTACTAAGAAAAGTTCTAGCATACTAGTTTGAGTCTTAACCTGGAAATTGCATTTTGTTAAAGTCCTACAAATGAAATCTTAATGTATAAAAAGTAAATTAAAAGATTATAGTCCTACAAATGCAATCCTAACTTATCACCTTTGACTTGAAGTGTTTCAAATACTTCAGAGGTTCTTACTTGAGGTGAGTTAAGTAGATTTTATGGAATTAATAATAGCAAATAGAAAATCCCAGTGACAAATAAGAGCAATATTCTTTTTTATCCCCTCCCGTGTGCATATAGAAAGTTGATTAGAAATGACTTTATTTCCATAAATCCCCTAGCTAACCCATCATGACATATTTCTCTAAACTTTCCACCCCCCTATTGGATATATCCCTATTCCTATAAGTTAATGTGATTAACATAATTGATTCTACTATAATCTTTCCCAATACTTATAGTTCACAACATTGTTTAACAAATCACATGGCCAAATTGAAATGTAAATTAAGTTCTGAAGGTTAATCATCACCATACACATTCAGTGAATTACTCGGCAATTCTAATCCATTCCATCCAACCCAAGCATCACATGGAAGAATAAAAAGTCTACTCAAGAAGCATGCATAAAACATCAATAAGATTCATTAATTCAAAGAGAATTTCACAAGTAAAGCATTACAACCAAAAGGCAACATAGTACAATAAATGACCTCGCTTTACCTCATTTACAATGACTAGAAAATGATTTAACAACAATCACCATGACTCCCTAAGCCTCTACTATTGTAGCACTGCACCTCTCTGCTTGAAAAAAAATATTGGGGCTCTAACAAGAAACATAAACTATTAAGTATCAACCCAACATGAACCTCTCCGGGCCTTGCAATTCCATGCTTTTTATAGTCCACTTCCATGGCTTCCACTTTCTCCATGGTCTTCTTCACGATCTCCCATGATTTAGAGTCCTAAACGACTGCAACTGTAAGTTACAGTTGCTGGTACCTAGGTGCCAAGCTATCTGTATGTGGATGAGATAATGGGCGCTTAGTCCGGCACCTAGGCGCCATAGTAGCGGCACCTAGGCACCCAATGGCCAGCTCTTAAGCGCCCAAATCTCGGATTTGAACAATAGGATTTCGCGCCTAGGCGTTAATGTCCAGGCGCATAGGCCCACAGTAGCTAAAATGCACACCTTAGCTCCATCTCTTCTCTTGCTCTCGACACTTCAATTCCCCTTGTTACCTGCAAAATAAACACCAATTACCTTTCTCAACAGTCAATTTCAACAATAAAATGTATAAGAACAATCCAAAATACTAGCCTACTTATCCACCCATTAAAAATCACCCAAACCTAAATGTTACTTGTCCTTAAGTAACATCAAACATAAATGTTGGTTTAGTTAACAAAGTAGGAGTGGGTTTACAGAGATCTACTTACAATTATGTTTTAAAAGATTCATAGTTAAGAAAATACAGATTTTCTAATGAATAACTCCATACAATAATCTATATGAAACTTTGAATTCATCAAATAAAATATGATTTCATATTCATTTCAAAATGAAATTATTAAATTCTAACCAGTGCAAATTAGATTTCAAAAATAAAAAATAAAGCTCTCCATTGAGTGATCTACTAATAATTCATAAACATATATAAATTTAAAAAGGTCGTGGAGTTTTTAATTTAAAAAGGAATATTAGTAAAATCAATTTTTAGTAAGGCCGCTCCTCAAGCTTTTCCTCAATATGTTTTTTTTTCATTTTTCTTACTTTAGGATGAACATTTCATTCTTAAACATAATTTCTAGAGGATTACTATATCTAGATAAACCTTTTAAGATTTTGAATTCTACTACCATTTCTCTAAATTAAAATACTCCATATTCCTTTTTTATTAAATGCATTACAAGTTTAAGAACTTGTAGAATGAAAATAAAATTTTTTATGGGATATAATCTTATTAAATACACATCTAAGTGCACTTAATTTAACAAATAACTAATTCTTCTTAAAAGTAAATATACTAATCACTTTTTCATTTGTTGAGTTTCAAGATTTACTTAGCACAGTTTTGACTTAATTCACAAAGAGTTTAAAGTAATTTTAAATATGTTTCATCTATTTCAAGATCGTTATAGTTCAACATTTATCCCACACTTTCCTAATGTTAACTGGAAGCAAATATTTAAATTTTATTTACTAAAAACAAATAATCTTAAGCATAACATGAATTTCCCCCCTACTTAATTACATACAATGCAATATTTTAAACATGGAACACAACATAATTACAATAATACTTCCTACAAATGCTCGAACTAATAATTTATTAGCAGGCATGTAATAGAAAGTGCTACTTTGCTGAATAAAACACAACAACATAATATATAAAATTGCAAAAAAAAAATTTAAATGTTCACAACAGGGAACTTAAGAAAATACAAAAATAAAAATAATACCAGTCAACAATAATACAACAAAACTACAACAACAAGCAGAATATAATACTAAACATCCAAATAAAAATATTACAATCACTCATCTCTCTCCTCATCATCATCACCTTCTTCTTCTTCCTTAGGATCCTCATTTATCGGCTGGCGAGTACTCTCTTAAGGCACATTTGTAGTGTACAATGAAAAATCAATCGGATGCTGTCCTCCAATCCATTGGTTTCTATGGTACATCTCCAGCTGAGCGGCTTGAAAACTAGAAATCTGATCGAATTGACTCTTATTCTGTCAATCCATATGTGCAAGTCTGTCAGCTAAATTGTATACCTCTGTCGGCATGATAGAGGTGTTATCCTCAAGTCTATCCAATCTCTCTTCTATAGAGGTCGTGGAAGTGAAAGGTCGAGGACTGGAGCAGGAAGTGGAGGGTTGAGAAGAGCTAGCCCCATGTTCAAACACAAGATGTTTTGAATATAACCCAATTTTGGATTTGGAGATTGGCTTCAAAGGATGTAGCTGCTCCTCCCAAGTCCCAAATGTCACATCAGAGTTTTAGCATTAGGGGAATACAGTGGATGGGAACCCCAAGCTAAGATTAGATCCCCCTTTGTGGTATTGAGAATAGAGTGGTGGATAAGTGAAACCATGCCTATGATTTTCATAGTATGGATGCATAAATTCAAGGAGGCTCGATCCCTAGTGACTTTACTACGACCGGTGGGGGGGGGGGGCAACTTAGTGGAAATAAAATAGTGTCAGGCTTTTGAAGCTGCCTTCAAAGTGGAGGAAGGAAAATTGATTTTTATGTAATTACTCACTTTTCAAACCCTTCTAACGTCAGCCAAGAAATTGATAATCTCATCAAGGTAAGAATCAAATAGAGTAAAATTGGAGTAGAAACTATCCGGGACATCTCTGAAAGAAAATAAAGCATCAATACTGAAAAGAGAGAAGTCCACGTGCTCCTCTCTAACAAAAATTGACCCATTAGAAGCCTCAGAAAGATTGGAATAGAATTCCTTAACCACAAGAATCGCGACAACATATGTATTGTAGCATAATTCTCCCAATTATTGCTCACTATTTGTGCTCTCCACTGCTCCCCCAGGAGATAAAAATTCTCTTTCAACAATGAGCTTCTTTGATACTAAAAAGTCATTATATCGCTCATCAGCTTTGAAGCTAACGAACATCTTCCTATCAAAAGAAGACTTTGCTCTTCCTCCCTTGGTTTTTCAGAGCCATAGAGAATGGTAGGGAAGAAAAAGAACTAAGAGTATGGATTTAGGCAAGGATTAATGCAACCAAATTGCTGATCAGGAAGATAAATCAAGTTCTCCAAAAATTTTAGAAACCCTAGCTCACTCTCATCAAGAGAAATCCACAAATTTTGAATGAAAACCGTGGAATTGAAAGAATGGAGTCATATTTAACTTAGAGAAGTCAATTTCCCCTATGGATTCCCTTAGATCACTAAGATTTGGAAAATTTTTGGATGCCTTTAGATTAGTATATAAAAGAATTTGCTTGAAGGTTTTAAAGTTTGACAAATGCTACGTGCAAATGAGTTCGATCCTCCTAAGTAATCAAATATTCCAAATATATGTTGTCTTTTTTGTTTTATATAATTTAAACATCATATATGCACAAGAATTAATACAACACTTTGAGTAACATTTAATATTTCTATTATTTTTATGGACTAATTTTCTATTATAATAATTTTTGAAATATCATGTGTTTTTAACCCAGTGTATTTACTAAAACTTTAATTATTTATATTAAATTAATTACTTTAATTATATTTCTTGCTCTAATTTTTAATTATGTAAAATTTAGAAGAGTTATAGCCTTTCTTTTTTTTTATATTTACATTATCTCTTTGATTTTTATTTCTTCTGTAAGCTTATATTTCAATTGAATATATTATGGAAATCTACATAAGCAGCACATAATTCATATATATTTACATATCTCACAACTAAGCTTTGATTTTTACATACATAACAATTTGGTGCTTTAACCTATGCATGAAAAATGTGTATTTCTCTTTTAAAAAGTCGTAATAGTGCTATTTTTGATGAGGTATTAAAAATTTCAGTGTTATGTGTGAATATGGAAGCTTGGATATGAGGCATGTAAACATATAAAAATTGCGTTCTATGTGTGCAAATGCCCCTATAATATGGATAAAAGTTTAATCATTTCTTTGCCGAATCATGTTTTGTCACTGGCTCACATAACATAGGCTAGTTTTGTGAAGGAAGTAAATGAGAGTGAGATACATAATTACTCTGTGAAGAGAGCTTGAGCAAGCCTAGGATTCGAGAAAAAAATAAAGAAGAGAACGTGGGCACTCAAAGGCGGGATATTATCTTTATTTGTAGGATTCGAGACGATCTCTCTCTCGTTAGGTGACAGAGTAAGAATACTAAATAATTTTAGCAAAGTACAATGTAAGTATTGTAATATATTGATGGCAAATTAACATGACATGAGGATGGATAATTTGTTATCCGGCACAGTCAAATGTGTGCTTATCTTCCATTCACAACGAGTATTAATCAGTCTTTGTCTGATAGGAGGCATTTGGCCGATTAGCTTGGCAGGTCAATTTGACAGCAATCACTTGACTTGATCAGTTCTGCAGTCAATCCTATCTATATTTAAAGAAAAAAAAAGGTAGGTGACCGAGGCCCACTAAGAATACAATAGATGGTCGAGACCCATTGTCCCCTGCCAATATCTTCTTCGGCCCATGGCTGCCATTTATTTTTCTACATCATCACTTTTACGTAGATATAAATAAGGTTAGAGTTTATGGCTACAGGCAGGGTTTAGAGAAATGTAAAGTTTAGGTGATAATATGTTAATATATAGAAATTTGTTAGAATGAATGTGAATGTTACTTTATTTATTTTTTGTTGCTGTGAGCGCACTCAAACTAGTTGGTTGCCCAATTTTGAAAAGTTGATGAGAATTTTTCAAGTGGCTGAATTCCAAATGCCAACCAATTGTAGAGAAAATTTCAGATTTTCTTGAGGTTTTAGAAGCTCTGGAGAAGGTTCTGTCACTATATCAGTTAAAAAGGATAGATCAAGAGTGATTGATGTTGATCATGAATCAGGATACAAAGACATGTTAAAGCATTAGATTAAATTCAGCTTTAAGTAATGATTCAATTGGTATAGACATAATGATTTCTCTTATTCATAGTCTTATTCAATTACAATTTATTTCACATCTCCTAAGTGAATATTAGTTTATGGGGTGTTTACACACAAACCACACAATTCTTAGGAATTTATATATCTAAAACCTAAATTTGCATATTTATATTTTTAACACTCAAAATTTTAACATCACATCAAAAATGTCGTCATTATTAACTTTTTAAAAATGAGATAGACCTTTCATTCATAATTTTATAACAACATAGTACAATAAGTGTAAATATTAAATTTAGGTGTTGGATACATAAATGTATAAGAATTATAAGTTTATGACATCAAAGGGCACCACATTTGTTTTGGGTGCCACAAGTGGGATTTAAAAATATAAAAAGTATGGTTATTTTGACCCCACTTATCTCATTCCATGATGAGCCTAACTTTTTTATCCTTTTTTGTGTAAATTTTTAGATGTCATCCATTGTAGAAGTATTGTATTACTAGCATATTTGACTCTAATGATCATAATATAAAAGTATACTAATTCATGTACTTACTCGTGATATAGTGGTTAGGGGTGTAGTTTTTCATGAGATTGCGGGTAAGAATCGTCCATATTGTTATATACACTTACAACATTGAAAGGGGACACCTTATGTGCTTAGTTTTTCTAATGGAATTTATTGTTTACAACAACTCTTATCAACATTTCGTTGTTAATGAATCTTAAAATGATAGCAATATTTCCCTATGTGTTAATATTATCTCAACCATTTACTCTTAATCGAGTGTGACTTTATTTGCCAAGTTTTTTGGATGATTCTTTATGTTTGAATGATAGCTTGGCTTCCCCTTGCCTTCTTGAAATTTGTTTTACTGACTATAATTATTTATCTATCTTCTTGTAACCAAAATCCTCTAAAACCGCGCACTAATTTTTTTTTTCAACCCAATAGCCTATTATTAAAGATTTGTTATGGTAGTTGAAAGGAGAATATGATTTCTTTTTCTTTTTTCTGGATCTAGAAACTAAGTATATTATTTTATGGAAGGATGAACTAAGAAAAATAAATGGGGAAGCTCATCTTAATTCAATTCCCAAGTTTTCTAGCTCTCCCACTCCAACCTCTCACAAGCTCTTGACTACACTAAGAATTCTTTTGGGAGGTCCTATTCTTAGTTCCACGCACCTTGTTTGGTTCACATATCATGGAGTCATCAAAATCCTGATAAATATTATACACCATTTGGATATGAGTTGTATGTGTACGATTTCACATCTATGGGTGAACTTGAAAATTTTTTATACATAAAAATCGATTCACTCTTTTCCATGGTTAGATTGAGAAACAGAGACACTAGTATTTTTGTAAAACTCTATTGTGACATATTGGACTTTTGAATTTATATTTTTACTAAGAATAAATATTGATGAGGGAAGATTTATCAAATAATGTTAAGAGAGACTATTAAAAAATTCTTGAAAATTTTTAAAACAGAAATTCCTACAGTTTTTAAAAAAATTAGAATTTTTTCCCAAAAATATGTAACTATTATGATAAAATATTTAAATTTGGACTTCAAAATTTTATAGTGATTAGAGCTTAATGAGGGAATACTACCATAAATTTTTTAGATTTATTTAGACTTATGTGATTTATCAAAATTTTTAAGGATTTTGGAGTTTTGAATTAGAATATTGTAATAATTTTATTTTTTCTCTACAGTTTTTATTGAAGTAAGAGTTCATTGGAGTATTAGTATTCTTAAAATATCATATTGTTAGAGCTTTTATTAGTTATTATTTATGATTTTATTTTAAAGTAAAGGGCACTTAAAGCCAAATTTAGCCATTGTATGGATTTTTCTTTTTTGGTTTGTTCTTTGTGTGTGTGTGTGTGTGAGTCAGGAAGAGAGAGAGAGAGAGAGAGAGAGAGAGAGAGAGAGAGAGAGAGAGGAGGTATTTTAAACTAAAGTTTTATACGGAAGACATGCAATCACCCATAAAATTCTATTAAAAATTGCTCAAAAATATCATATTTATCTAAAAGAGTTTATTTTCAACCCATATTTTTGGTTATTTATAATTTTAAGTGTAATTAATAATTTTAAAACATGTTTAAATTTTTTCCTTATAATGATTTATGATGTACTAAAGAAATATTTGGTGCCCCAAATTTTAGCTATTTCCTATTAAGTGTGAGTTATAAAGTGATAATAAAAATCTCAATGCCTATATCTACAATAGATAAGGCTCTTCATACAAAATGAACTCATAATTAATACATAAAGTAAGCAACATAAAAATTTAAGCTTAGCAGAAAACACATATCCACCTTATTTTTCTTCCTCTAACATTTCTTAAGCCATGAGCGTGGTGATATTTCTCAATATCTTCTTTTTGGGGTAGAGAGATTTTGGATGTATCTTGAGATGGCTTTATCCCTCCCATTTATAGAGGGATAGGAGGAGAACCTTTTTCCCCTTATAATATGGGGCTAATGTCTTTAATCTAAGATGCAACGCCCTTTAACTCTCAAAATGAATTTCTATTAGGTTCCATGTTAGCAATATTTGGTTAAAATCAAGTCAAAACTAGGCTTTAGTAATTCCATGATAAACTAATTATGGTTTATTGTTCATTATAAAAGGTGTTCATAGTGTGACATTATGATTATGCAATTATTAATTAATTTTTTTGTATTTTTCTTAATATGTTTGGGAATATTATAAAATTTAAATAATTACAATAAACATGGAAAGGAAAGCTAAATAGAACTATATATCAAAGCTTCAATCGATCAACATGTGCGCTAATTGTCTTGATATTTTTGGTAATATTCAAATCTCATTGGATCTCTTAATAGATTTTAATTGGCTTTTGAGTTAGTTGATGAGTTATTGTATTTAGATAAAAAACTGGGATTTAGTAGGTACAACAAGCCGTTAAGGTTTTATAACTCACTATAAAAAGGTTTAAGGCAAGTCTTTAAGGGTTTACACAAATTTTTAATAAAAAATTATTTAATTTGCTTAATACATTTTAATATTTTGAAAATTAAAAAAACATAATATGCATAAAAAGTAAATAAAAATATTTGAAAATTCAATCAATTAATATGGTTAGTAATTGTAATTATATCTTTATAAATTGATATTATACTTTTAAAAAGCATATTAAGGATATGGATTTGAAAAAGTAAATAAGTAAAAAACCATTAAATATATATTAAAAACTAATGCCTTGTTTGGTTTTATAGGTTAAACAACTATAATTTTTCTTAATATTCCATGTGATATTCTCATTGTTATGATATATAGAATAAGTTTTAGTTGGATGATTTATAAAAAAGGAATAACATGCAAATGAATTTTGAAATATTTTCCATCTTATTTTCTTACATTTGTGACTATTGAAGTTTTTAAATTCATGTTGATTATTTTCTTTATATTTCACAATTTAGTTGCTACTTACAATCCTTATGCTAAAATTCAACAAATGATATAAAAATAGGGTAGAGGTAGTTTCAATCCTACTACTTCGGTAAATGTTTGGGTGCTATAATAAAAGTACTCTAAGAGTCTCAATTACTACAGTGAAACAAAAGAAGTTAAAAGGATGGTTTCTATGAATGTAAAACGAAACTAAACCCTAAAATTTTGCTATGTTTCTTAGTGTGAAGGTTGTAATCTTATCAGAAACTCCAAAAGTAAGTGTGCTTATATGGGAGAGCAGTTGGAATGGGTGACGCCTAAAGAAGTTACACTAAGAAGAAAAAATTGTTAGGAGATTAGGCTGGGTAAGAAAACATCTTGACTGCTAGAGTGTTCATTATATTTTAAATGACTTCAAAGTAATACATTGGTCAGATGAAGGAAAGTAAGCCTAAAAACCTCTTACCTAAAAAAATTGTAAGGATTCTTGTGTTTAAAAAAAATTTACACAAGCAAGAAATCAAGTATGAGCTCAATAATAATATCCAACGTACTCATAGACAGAGGCGATAAGAGACAATAGAATTTTTATGTAAACCCTGAAATAAGAAAATGTATGAGGTCTGTCCTAGTTAAAATGGTCTAATGTATAATGGTAGTTGTAAAGTTTCACTCTCCACCTTAACTAGAGAATGTGAGATTATCAAATTATGAATAATTGCTCGTCATTTTTTTGTTACAATAACAATTGTCGAATTGTATTATTAATTAAAAGATAATAATTATGCAACAATAGCTTGGAGATAGAAATCAATCTGTAATAGTGATTCCTCAATGGTCCGGGTATAAAAGCCACTAGCAGTAGTTGATTATGATTGTTAGTGGTCATTAACCGTCCACTGTCATCATGAGTTTGAAATTAACTGTCAACTCTCCAATCAAACTTTATATAAAAATAGTGGTATATATATAAGTTTTAAAATTAATATTTTTATAAAGCTAGCCTAAGTCTTTATTATATTCCATCTGGCTTGTTAATTAAAAAAATATTTTGTCAGCTTCTAAGTATCTTGATAATATTAAAATTGATGGATTTTGATAAAGTGCAATGTTGCATGATCTAATTCTTGAACTTTTGTTGGGATAAAGTGCTAAAGAATGGGAGTCACACTTGAGCTTTTAGGAGATATCTCTAAAATCTTATGTGTGTGATAGAATATTTTATGTTATAGGGTGCTTATGAAGTTTGCAGTGTTTGACTAGGAGAGATTGTGAAATATATAAAATACATTGTTGCTAAACTCTTTAAAATTAAGCTACTTTTAAATGTAACATTTGAAATTTATTAAAGACTCTCGAGTTTATGTGTAATCATATTTGAGCACTCATGGGATAGGTGACCCGCTAAGAAATTACTCTAAGCGAACAGAATTATGAGGCCATTAGGATAAAATAGACAAAATATTGATTTGATTATTTCAATTTCATTTTTTGAGTTTTATGAGTACATGGAAGGCAACATAGATTTCTCCTATTTTGTTGGCTTTTAGATCAATGAGGAGATGAATATTTATAACAACATGTACTTATTCTAGAAAGCAGGGAGCTACAAGAAAAGAATTAGTTCATCATTATCATTAAAGAAGAATAGCCACCATGACAAATGATTGTCAGTTCTCTCTCATGTCAAACTGTTTGAACTTCATAGACTGTTTGATCGTGCTTGTTCATAGAACTCAACAAACCATTTAAATCTTAATATCTTTCCGTGTTTTATCCCTTTTGCAATTATTTTTTGCTCAATGTAGTTATGTTAATTTTAACACCTTCTCAATTTAAATACCCTCTCTAACTATACCACCTTTATCAAACTATGTGGTAAACAATAGATGACCAATTCAAAAAAATTTAACTAAAAAATGAGTAGAAACCGTTCAATTACGTCATTTGATGCCAAATTTCTTAATCTCTTCTTGTCTTATTCAATTAGTTAAACAGCTTTGGTTCTCAATATTGAAATGCCTCATTCAATACATTATCTTAGACTCATAATAAGAGTTGTAAGATCCACATCTTATAGTATGATATAATTATATTTGTCTTAGTTGTGCACAAACAAAAATATTGGTGGCATGTCTTTGTCAATACTGCAACCCCCTCATCTCTAAAATGAGAACTTTCCAGTAGCTCTTTGGAGCAAGACTTCATCAACTCTTCCTCAGAGGACTCCTAAGAGAGAAAAAAATAGCTTGAAATATCAGGATGAAATGAATATGACAAATTTTAATTGATAACATATATATTTCTTGCAACTCAAATTAAAATTAATGTTTATGAGATTTATCTTAACAAAAATTTGATTAAAATATTTTGGCACAACTTAAGGTTTGGTTGAAGATAATACCACACCAACTCTTACTTGTTTGGCTCTAACAAAAGCTACCAACTCTTTCCTAACTCTTAACAAAACGAAGAAGAATATTAATAATAATAATTTTTTTTTCTGAAAAAATGAATTAAGGCATTTTTATTATCTACAAACTAGATAGAGCTAATTTGGAATCAATTTTTTTTATTCTTTTAATTTTTTAAAAATATGTTTATTTTGTGTGTTTTTTAACATATTTTTTATTTTTTATGTTTAATATATATATATATATATATATATATATATATATATATATATATATATATATTGTAAAATTCGATTATTGGTTCATTCAATTATTAGGATTCCCTCCCCGAAGACAGAAAATTGAGCGCACCGGACCTATTTGGTATTTAAGAGGACATTAATAAAATAAAGTTTTCATGCACATGGAAGAAGGCTGACCAGCGGGTCCCACGTGGAACCCATAAATTATAATAGAACAAAACGGCAAGTATATTTTTTACGAAACAACAAAAGGTGGTCCCCACGCTGAAAGGAACCAACATCCGAGACTGAGCCACATTAATTAATACGAATTGGCCGACAAATTATCCAGCGATGGCTTTCTCAAATCAAAATAGGGAATCGAGGTGGAAATCAAAGCCTAATTTTTAAAATCTTAAAGGAAATTACTTCTATTTTTTTAATTTCTATTTTCTATTCATTTTAATTATAAATAGGATATATTTTATATATTTAATTAGATATAATTATTCTGAAAATGCTTGAAACAAAATATTATTTTAAGTGCTTTTAAGAATATTATATGGACCAATTATATTTTGAGATTCTTTTTTAGGTAAACGAAACAAATAAATATTGAAAGTGCATTATATTTTTAGGTATAGAGCCACCAAAGTTAGGTATAGAGCCTACCCAATTGCTCTCCCACTCTCAGCCGTTAAAGTGTGTGTGGTAATTGAATCTAATTTAATGTATATAATATATGTATATGTGCAGTTTAGAAAATATATATTTTTTAATTTTAAAAATATGAAATCAAACTGATCTTATATAATCGATAGTTTAAATAGTCAAAAACTTCACTACAAGACATGTATCTATCCCGAAAAATGAGTACATTGCATGGTAGTGAAGTTTTCTCAAATAAACTAAAGAATTCACGTACATCAATTCTAGTCTACGAACAATTTATCTTGATCGATAATTTCATATACTAAGTATGAAGCAACTAGATATGATTTATATTAATCTGAGTCTTTAAGTTTCCTATAAGGGCAATCCCCTATAATTATTTACATCTTAGATAACCGAAGTCACCTAAGAAAACTTTTGATAAAGATCAAGAAATATTGTATTCATGATTTCCAAATGGTAGAATCTTCAAGAAAATGTAATAGTGGTAAATTCAATAGGTGAGTGACTCAAATTTTGGAACATTTATCATGGGAATCCAAAGGAAAAGAAAACTAAGAGAAGAAAATAGATCCAAGAGGAATCTTGGTACCTTCCCGACTAACCTATGATTTGGCTTCGATTTGAGATTTTTATTTGATGTTTCATCCTGTCAATTTTATTACTTATGACTTACATTCACTTGATATAATCTTGTGAATAGCTTGAAAGATATGATGATTTATGTCATGTCTGATGACAACCTCAGAACCTAAGACGAGTTAGGACTTATATTGCACGAAGTGCAAAGGCCTAAAGAGATAAAGTGAGGATTTATGCTGCGCCGACAAGCTACATCGAAGTCCTATGGCTTATTGTTTTAGTTTCTAAGGAGTTCTGTTGTAGAAGATGGTCGTGCTGCCCACTGTGCATGCTCCAAGCTCATCTTCGCAGCAGATTTAGTTTAAAGAAGTGGCAATTGAAGAGAAAAAAAAAGTATCGTGTTTTGGAAATATTTAAATTGAGGTGTCTTATTTAGGTGAATATTAAAGTTGATTATAGCGGCACCGATTAGGATCCCACGATTCCCTCATTCCGGCACCGCTATTTTCTTCTAATTCACTTAGTTCAAATGAATTTACTAAACTCAACTAAATGAGTTACATACTTTCATTTAGACCGTGGAAAATCTCATAAGCAGCCGTAGGTTGCATCCTCCGAGGTATTCTCGATCATCCGATAGAGATGTTTTAATTTAATTGTAATTGTGATTTTTGTTTTATTTGTGATTAAATTTTGAGTTGTCTTATATTTTGAATGTTGTGGAGGTGAATTTTATCTTGTTTTGGTTTTAATTTTAATTTTGGTTTTGGTTTTGTGGCTATTCTAAAAGTTTTGGTTTTCATGCAGGGTGACATTGTTGTTTAACATGCAAGCTTGTAAGCAAGAAAAGTACAATAAGGGAAAGATACTATAAACTTATAAAAGCGTACATGACAAGTCTTGTCGTTCCTCCACCTGAAACTTTAGTATCTTTTCAATAAACGTTTACAATTTGCAGGAAAGTAAAGCCTATAGATAGGTTCGTCACAAGCTTGCCAAATCTTATGTCATAACTTGGTGGGTCATATTCATTCATTTAAGAGATCTCCTCATTTAATAAATATGATATGTTCAGTTGTCCTACAAGGTGTCCAGAAGATTTGTGAGAATGCCTAAGAAATACCTAGATATTTCACAATCCTGAAAAAATCCATATTTTTACATTAAAATAATTATATAAAGTAAATTAAAGATTAGAAAAATTAAATTTTGTCCTCTAATGTTTTAATTGACCTATAAGTGGGGTAACATAAAAATTTCAAAGTCATTTGATTTAAATTTAATAAATTATGAGGTCATGAGGCCTTTAGGGGCAAAGTTGTAATTTTGAAGAATTTAGCCTTAACTAGCATTTAGACTTGATTTAAAGGGTGAAAGGGTAATGAACAATCTTAATTAACATGTTTGAATGATTGAAACATAAAAGGATATATGGTAGAAACTAGGGCTGTCAAAAAAGCTCGTTGTTCGCGAACAGTTGGTGTTCGGTTCGTCAAGGAGTTCGTGTTCGATTCGTTCGATAAGTAAACGAGACGAACACAAACAATTATTTTTCGTTCGGTTAGTTAAACAAATCAAACACGAACAGTGATTCGTTTGTTTGTGTTCGAACCTTTATTGTTCGACATAAAAAATAATTTAAGTAATTATATATAAAAAATTTATGATATTTTAAAAATTAAATTTTATAAATTATAATATATAATAAATTAATAATAATAATATATTAATTTACTATATTATTAATATACTAATATAGATATTATATATTTATATAATATAAATTATATAATTAATAGAATATATTATTTATATATATTAATGTTAGGGCTCGTTCGTTAAGAAACGAACAACAACATTGACTTCATGAACAACTTCAAACACGAGCTTATTTCAAACAAACTAAATTTTAAACGAACAAAACACGAACAAAAGCTTTGTTCGTTCGTGTTCGGTTTGTTTACACCCCTAGTAGAAACCAATCTCATTTTTGACATATTAAAAGGTAAATTTGTAATTTTTTAAATCACATTAATTTGGATGAAAATTAAGATTAAAAGATTCTTAAGCTTAGGGGCTTGGCTTTGAAAGTTAATAATTATCAATTAAATAACCCTTATGTGAGTTTAAATGATAATTCATTAATTTGATAAGAATCATAATTATATAACCAAATATTTCTAAAAATTACAAACATACCTATCTAAGTCTTAAGGGGCTTGGTAGTGAGGCTAAGCTTAATCAAATTTGATTAATAAGGGTTAGAAAAAAAAACACAATTAATCTTAAACACTTTTGAAACACTACAAGACTATCAAAATTAATTAAATTCTCTCATAAATTAAATTGCCTCTAAAGGTTCCCACTTACATAACTCATAAATAAAATATCGAGTGATATTTACCCCACCTTTTGGGATAATTAAAGCATTGGTTCACTAAGCATAAGGGAATGAAATTGATGAATCATTTAATAATTATGATAAGTTTAAAATGAACTCAAGGAAGAGTTTTATGACGAAAAGTTCAATTTTAAGAAAGTATCCTTCCCATTTACAATGAAGTTATAGCTTGTGAATTATTCAAATTGTTGTAAATTGTATTGTGCCAAATAGGAGCATTCATATTCTTTCTTCTCTTTACGAGCGAAAAAGAGCCATGGCTAATCCAGAGTTTGGTCCTTAAATCTGCGGTTAGGCTAGGAAGATACTGGCTTTCACTCCAGAGTTCTCACACTCTCCTAGCTCGAGGGTTAACATCTCGCTTGAGTTTCCAAACACCTGTACCAAATTAGAGATTCCCTAAAATCTCCAATTTTACGCCCAACAAAGTATATTTTCCTATCTATTTGCACTGAATCCCATGGACTACATTCTCATCCATGAAATCAAATGTGATTCTTACTTAGTTGGGGAAAGCATAGCCCTCTCGGGTCGTATGTTTCACAACAAATTTTAACAAATTAATTGACCGATCGATAAGTGAATAAAGTTTAAAGTTTGAATCATCACAATTATGAATTTTAAAACATTGCAAAACAATTTTGATTCTTCATATGACTATATCTCATCGTAGGGAGAAGGCCAAAGTAAACTACTCAGAATTCATAAGGAAGATACAATAGAACATGGATTATATATATAAAAACAAGTTTATAAAAGAATATAAATTAAAGAAACACAACTTATCTCAATCTCATCCCGAAGCAAATCCCTTGAAACTCCTTTGAAGTACCTTATCTCTTTACAATAACATTTAATTCTCTCTTAGAAAGGTGATGAAGAAGAAATCCGTCACTTTTCATCTCCTCTTACAACTCTTAGAGAAAATCACTCTCCAAACTCTCTCACACACACTAAAACTCCAAAGACCCACACACTCTAACTCACCAACAACACAACTCCCAACAAACACACACCTTTTCTGACATAAAATTTTTATTTTATAATGTAGGGACAAATTTTCAAGAGTTCCCTTAGACACCCCTTCAAAATTTGTCCAAATTTAATGCATATGGAGGAATAACCATTTTTTGCGCCAGTGCAATTTCGAAAAATGCAACCTTTTGATTCTAAATTTCTTTCTTTTTGCTTCCTTTTAGCTCTAAATGCCTAGACTTAGTATAACTACAACAAAACATGAAAATGCATTTTTTTTAGTGCAATAGCACTAAATATAAGCATTAAATGTATATATAAAATTGAATATTTTTTAGGTGTATCACGTGATAAGGAATCATTGGAAGAGAAGGAAAATACGGAGGATGATGAAGATGAGGTCATGTAGGAGGAGGATTAGCGGAGAAATTTTTCAGTTTTTTTATACGATTATGTTGAACATTTGAGCATATATTTTTTCTGTTAACAATGATATATTTATGTTAGATTAGATACATTCCTTTATTCAGTTATTTGATTGGATAATTTGCTATTCGAATGTGATCTTAGAGATTCGTTTGGGGCGTATTGCTTTATCCAGAACTTATCAGGATAATGTCTGCTTATTCTGATAAGTTGCTGATCAGCGGCTGATCCGGATAAGCTGTCTGACTGTTTGGTTTGTACGTTTGAAAAATTGTTGATTCTGGATAAATGACCATTCTGCCCCTGTATTGGATAAACTGTTTAGCTGTTTGAGAATTTTATTACTATGCTTGGAGATGCAACAAAAGATCTATTTATTATTGAGGGCACTAGATACATACCCAATTCTTCTGCATTTACATATCTAACACCTATACTTTACTTTTTTACATTTATATCACTCCAATATTTCCCATCACATCAAAGAAGCACAATTACATTGAAATACACCTTCACACATTAGATGAGGTTGTGGCTGAAGTTAGAAATTGAAGTTTAGGTTTTAATCATGTAAACACATTGGAATTGAGTGATCTGTATGTAAATCCTGCTTTATTGTTTTCGCTCAGCTTCAGTGGCTAACATCAGAAATTCCAAAAGTTATTAATCAAGATTAATGAAAGCTAACATAAATAAAATCAAATTAAAGCCTCAACCCCATCTTCCCCGTTACCTCTCCTGCCTAAAAACCGCAACCCTCTTTCCCAGTTTTGCCCAAAACCATTGCATTCGCAGCTTCCCGTCGTTGCCACATTCTGCTCCTCCTCAGGCTCCACGCAAAGCTTTGGCGGAGACAAAAATTCCGAAGAAGACAGATTGCGATTTACAGTTCAACAGGAGAAAAAAAGATACGAACCAGAATGCCGAAGAAGAAGAACTGTCGAGGAAGAACAAGAAACAGAACGACGAGGTTTTACCTTTAGATTGCCGAAGAAGAGGGAGGAGTGTTGCCCTGGATGCGAACGAGCGAAGGGATATGACGACATATGCGAATGAGAGCAGCAGAGTAATATGACGCCAACGAAACGCGAATCGCAGGGTTACTCCCGCGGGCGGCATTATTCACAAATACAAAAAGCCGTTTTTGAATAAGCTAGTGAAACACGCGAAACAAACGGCATGACGGCGTTTTCAAAAACGCCGCCGCAGTTATAAGCTGCCCCAAACGGGCCCTTAGTCTTTTAAGTGCTTGAGATAGTTAATTAAATTTTATGACTGCTGGTGTGGTAATATAAATACGAATGAGAGAATTTAATTTTTTTGTTGATGCTACAGGTTCCGATGACTTGCTGATGAACGCCTTGTCGGTTAATCAAATGACACATCATCGACATCGAACTGATGGAACACCTGTGTCATAAAAAATGATGACCATGAAATTTTTCTAATTATTTCTTCTTCGGTTATCAAAACCGACTCATCATTGACACTGAACTGACGGTAAACCTGCATTAAAAAAGCGATGATTGCGTTGCATTATCAACGATTCAGTGTTTGCTAATTACTGATAAGGTATGGTCGGTTATCTAAACTGATAATAATCGACAATTAATTGCGCTTTCTGAATTACTAAAAAATCGACGATCAAATGTTATCGGTAATACGTCGGTAATTTTGTACCATAAGAATATCTGTCAGTTTGAAAATTACTGGCAAAAGTTTTAGCAATGACTCTAAAACAATTGATTGTTCGTCGAAAATATAGGAACATACAGTATTTCTCTAGATAACCGACGAAATGTGGCTGTCGAAAATGAGCTACATTCCCATTGTGTGTCCACCATCCAAGAATCCAAATCAAACCCAAAGACATAATAATCCATCAAAAACATGCTAACCAAAGCCATTTAAATCTCATAAAAGACCAAATGTAAGCCATGCCAAGCCTCACATAAGCCAATTACAAGCTCAAAACCTACCTCATGACAAATCACATCCAGAGCCACCTAATCCTAGGACGAGTCAAATACAAGCCCAAGCACCAATATGACCAAATATCCAAGCTTATGACCATGCCCAAAATTAGTCATACCAACCCAAAACTTTCTTCATGCAAACCCAAGTTTACCCATCCACACCCAAACCCCCTCAAAATCAAACAAAACACCTTAAACCCAAGATACCAACCCAAAACTCAAGTCCTAAACCCAACTCAAATCTTCTCATGACAAAGAAAAATAATAATAATAATAAATAAAATATATAAAAAAAGAAAAAGAAAAAGAAAAGGAAAAAATGGGCAAAGTCTAAGAAAAAATTCATATAAAATAATTTTAAAACCCACGGTTTGGAAGAGTCAAGTTTGCCCTTTTTTTATATTTTATCATCCTCACTCACACACGCACAAACAACACACATTCTCCCTCTCTCTATTATTATATTACAAAACACACCACTCCACTCTTCCAAGCCACCAGCTTACACGTAAACACGATCCCCACGCTTCCTCTCTCCATTTCCTTATTTCCCCCACAAGAACTCCAAATAAAAGCCCCACTCGATCACTCTTCCCACTCCAAGTCCTCCTCCTTGCCTCTCCTTTCTCCGGCAAGCTCCGCCGGCGAAGTCTTCCACCGGCAAGGCAACAACTGGATCAAGGCATACAAAGGTGAGTCATTCTCTCTCTTTTATTATTCTACACACATTCCATCAAATCTTATGGTTTGCACGCCCACCACATACATATCACACATTTTCTATGATTTTACATATCCAATACCTTAAAGAAAAGAGAAAGAGAAAGAACTTACATGCATGCCACCCTATGCTTACATAACTACGTGCCTACAACCTAAAGTTTTAAACTTTCATATCTACATGCATATTATACTACCACCTAAGGATTTCAATTTTTCTTTTTTAAGATTTACATGCATGCTATCTAATTCCTATGTGCTTACACATTTAATATCTAAACTTTAATGTTTACGTGCACGCCATTTAATACTTAGATGTTTATGTATTTAGAACCAAAACTTTGATATTTACATGCGTGCGACAATGTACTCATATTTCTAATGTTCAAACTTTGATGTTTACATGCATACCATGCAGATTTTACATAATTACATTTATAAAACTCAAACTTTGATATTTACACACGTATCATATAATTCTTAGGTATTTTTCGTATCTAATATCTTGACTTTGACACTTATATGCACAAATAAAAAAATAAACATCAAAACATCGATATATGCTCATATGTGCCACTTAGGCCTTTGATATTCACATTCAAAAGAAAAAATAAAAATAAAGAGAGAGGGAGAGAGGGAGAGAGAGACAGAGAGAATTATAATATCCATACGCAAATAATAATAATAATAATAATCTTTGATTTTTAAAATAAAAATGGGAGAAATTTAATACTCACAAATATATATAAATACAAGAGGGCAAACAAACTTAAATGTTTACAAAAAGAAAAAAAAAAAAAAGGAAAAACAACAAGAAAATCTCATGTGGCTAAGTATTCAATGCTTAAACCACAAATAAAAAAAAAAAAAAGAAAATGATATCCACATACACACCACTTGATTCTTATGTATTTACAAAATTAATAATTAATATTTATATATTTACATATTTAAAACTCAAATATTAATTTTCACATATAAAAAATAGCATATATGATAATAAATTTTATTAAGCTTTAATAAAATCTATGTTGTATGTATTATATTTAAAAATTGAATATTTTTGCATGTAAAAATAAAATTTTAAATGTTTGCTTGTAAACACTATTATATTTAAAAATTTAAGTATTTTGCATGTAAAAAAAAATTTTGAAGCTCTTGTAGGTGAAAAAAAGATTTATTAATGTGAAATATTTAACTTTAAATATTTTTACATAAAAAATAAATATTTTAAATGATTTGTATGAAAAAATCTCTATGTGTTATATTTAAAAATTAAATATTTTGCATGAGAAAATATTAAATGCTTTGTCGAAGAAAAAAAGAAAATATAATATATATATATATTATAATTAGAAATTAAGTATGTTACATATAGAAGTAAATTTTTGAATGTTTTGTATGTGAAGAATTAGAAAGCAGGATTTTAAAAATAGCTTTTAAGTGTTTTATATGTGAAATTAAAATTTTAAATATTATATGTGATACTAAAATTTGAGGGAAATGAAAAAATTAAAAAAAATTATATGTTTGAATATTTAAAAATTAATTATGAAAATATATAAGAATTGTGTAGTTTGTATAAAAGAATTGTGTAGTTTGAATATTTAAAAAAAATTATGAAAATATATAAAAATTAATTATTTAAGTTTACAAAAATGTAAATAGAAAAGATTAGGTTCTTAAAAAAACAAACAAAATATAGCTCCCAAAAAAATAACAAAATGTATATAATCTTCAAAGAAGAAAAAAAAAACCACTTTACTAAAATCTCCACTCAAAAGTTCATTTAAAATCTTATATAATACTTTAATTAAACTTCACCCCAAAGGCCACTTACAATCTTCATCAGAACCCACTCAGAACTCCATAAATAAACTCATTTAAAACCTTCACCTAAACCTCCACTCAATACTCCAGTCATTTTACATCAAACCCAGCTTAAAATTTATTCCCAACACCATCAAAATTCCCATCAAAATTCTCACCAAAGTCTTACCCAAACTCCACCCAAGATCTTCATCAATCACTTGAATTTCATCCAACTCCACCAAAACTCCAATCAAAACCCACCTAAAACTCCCCCCAAAGTCTTCACTTAAATCTCACAAAATCTCCACCAGCATCACATCCAAAAATCACTTCGTAAAATTTTACTCAAATCCTCTCTAAATTCTAAGTAAGATTAGCAATCATCATCCAACAAAGAAAATATAATTTTCATGAAACTTCAAGTTAATCGAAAATTCAAAAGATGAAATGAAAGGACATAACAACAACAACAACAACAACAACAATAATAATAGCTTATATATAAAAATAAGAAATAAAATTATTATTATAAACTTAATTAAAAAAAAGATGAAATGAAAATTGAAACGATGTTCTTATTATACTTTAGGAAGATTAAAAGCTACCTAAACTGAAGCGGTGTATATTTGTGAAAAAGTAAAATTGCATCTCTAACCCTTTGTCTCCAAAGTTAAGTAACAAGCCCTTTAAAAGAAATTAAAAAAAAAAAACCTTAACAAGCCCATTTAAATGAAATTTTAAAAAAATCAAATCCTGAGCTGAAACATTAAAAACATATGCAAGGGTAAAATTGCAATTACCCAAAATTATGAGAATTTACGCTTCATAAATATTGGCAACCTTCATCAACATAAGCTAGAGAACAATCGATTAACCCATTCTTTAAGACACTTCAAAAGAAATTGATAAGATTAACAAAGCAATCAGACCCAATTTCGTCAAAAATTAAGAAAATTTAAAAAATTGCAATGATATCTTTAAGCGTAATTAGAACAATTTGAAACCCTAACTCAATAATCAATATATAATGAAATCCGTGATTAAGGAAAAGTGAGGAATGTTGAATTTGTAACTTTCCAAGTATTACAAATGTACCTTGCCTAACTCATCAACCCTTAATCCAAACATTATAAAGTCAAAACTCATGAAACTTGAATTCAAATTATCATTAATTAGTTAAAAAAATCAAAATATATTAAAATTTTTATTAATCAAAAGTGATTGGAGGTTAATTTGTAATTTCTCAAAATTATGAATATAACCTCAAGTAAATTTCAGAAAAACCTAAATTTTAATAAATTTAATGCAAAATTAATGAGAATTTAAATAGCAACCAAATACTAAAACTCATATATTTGAAAATTAATAGGGATATATTTGTAATTCTCCTAGAATTATGAGTGCATCTTTCTCATTATAAAATTTAACAAATGAAATCATTAAGGATTGGAACTACACACTGATCCCTTCAAATTGCTCATAAAATAATATAAAAATACACTAAACAACTTTCACATCAAGGCGAAGTGGTTTAAGTCAAGAATGACAAACTTACAAATACTGAATAACTTCACTATGAAAACCATGAATCCAAAAAACCATTCAATAACAAATTAAGTAAACAAAAATGTGCGCAAATAAAACATATAATCAAACATCAAATAAAATCTAAAAAACATAATAGGTGAACTCAAGTAAAAGCCAACTAAAATCCATGATATTCATAAGTCATTAAAACTTAAAAGTAAACCATAAAATTCATTAAAATTTAAAAGTTGAACTTAATTAAACAAACCTTGGTTTGCGAGGGATTCTTGGATGAGATAACTCATTGTTGCTAAGAAGAACTCCTATTACTTATAACCTAGCAGACCACAAACTCTAATGACCCTGGGACGACAGAACCATAAGATATTATCCTGGTTAACATAAAAATTATCCTATTTTAAAAAATCAAGTCAATTAAAAAAAATCTAATAAAAATCAAATTGATTAATAATTAATTAAAAGTCAAATAAGATTTAAAACACGAAATCAATAAAATTCAAAAGATAATAAACGTAAAGAAAACCCTCAATAAACAAAAAGAACTAAACGTAACTTGAACAATAAATGATAATTAACACCCAGATCTACTAAAATTTTTTGGATGGTGTATTCCATGGTTGCTCATAAAATCTTCTGGTCATAATAGGCTAACTATCTTGCCTGACTAAGTAGATCCAAAACCCAATGCCTCTGGGACGACGAAAGGCCCCGGGCATCTTAACTAGGTCTGTCTTAAACAAAAAAAAAAATCTCACTTCACCACTTCATCTCCTTGTTAAACATCATAAGACACTAGCACTTTAAACGTCATAAGAGTACATAAGCTTTTTATTTTGATTGTTTTGTTTTCCTGCTAAATAATTGCTAGGATACGTAGATGATTCTCTTTTGCACTAGGTTGTCTTAGATTTTATTTACATATTTCTAGGTTGTTATAATAATCCTAGGATGTGCTAACTCTGTTTTGTAGGGTTGTTATAATTAAACAGTTAGGCTGCTATAAAAATATAGGGCGTGTTTTTGTTGGTTGACTATCAACACCCAAACTATCTAAAAGAGGATGAACACTCAAACGAATGATGAACCTCAACTAAACTAGTAATGATAATTCAAATGATGTTGATCGACAAGTCTGGCATTGTAAGTCTAGAATTGATACACATTAGATGTCTTGTCTTTTTTTGGCTCGATAAGTTTGTCCACATTTTATGTCGGTGCTTTTTGCCTTTTGCCCGGATTACCGGTAGACTTTATAAGGACTAAACTTTATGCCTAAACTAAAAATGAACAATTTTAACTTGTTAAAATTAATGCAATTCTTAACTAAAGCTAAAAATGCATAAATGCTACATTCACATCCCTATAAAATGTCATGAATTTAAAATAACCAAATTAATATTAACTAAAATTGAGTAGAAACCTCTTATGATTTAGCAATAGTCATGAAAACATCATTATATGCATATGCACTATATTGCTTCTATTTCTTATACTTCCACATTGCATAAAAGGGGGTGGTTTTTTCTGCGAGAATCATCACCTCATGGAAGAGAGTTCCACCTTTACATTTAAATTAGCCTTATGAACAGATTCTTTAAACATTCATCATTAAGGACCTGCATAGCCTACTACACAGCCTGCTTTGATTCACTTAGCGCTAAAAATTAACCACAAAAAATAATAAAAATACTTGAGGATGTTGAGCCTTAAAATGATTAAATTTTAAATGACAAAAATATATTCATAATAGTCTTAAGACATTATGCATAACAATCATATTTTGACAACTTGATTTATAATCAAGTTGTAAGACATACTACTCCTAATAAAATAACAACCTACTCCATCTTACATTGTTGAGACCGACTATGTATGGTTTGAAATGTGATTAGGTGGTTTTGATGACAAACCTTTCTAGACAGAGTTATAAGCCCTTTGCATTTGTTTTGTGTTTGTACCTTCCACTAGATTAGGGTTTTGAAATTTCACTTTTTTTTAGTGAACTTCACTTTAGTTTTAGGATTTTGAGGTTGCTTGTTTAGTTACAATGTAAATTCTCACATTCTAGGCTTTCTCACAATCATATATCAAATTTCCTTCTAAATCACTAAATCAAACCATAAGATAGTTGAGATATATAGAAGTTGAGATGTCACTGTGCGTTCTCAGTATCTCCGACTACTCCTTTCTTTGAGTTCCATTATTAATAGTTCATCTTGTGAGCCTTTCCCATTTAAAATTGCACTGATCAATCATGGAAACCCAAACATACAAATTTGTTGAAAGCGAAACCACAACCGTAATCAAGAGTTTTCTTAAATAGCTTAAGTTGCTTGAGCTGTAATTAACTATAAGGGATTGTACCTATAGGAGGTTCGTAACAAAGATTAATCTAAACCTATCTAGTCTTTGGATTAGATAGCAGAAAAATTTATCGGTTTTATTTGTAGACACATTCAAATATCCAAAGTTTCTTAATTTAAATAATCAAACCAATAGTAAAGTGATAATTTTATCTCTCCAGATAGTATATTACTTTTGATGTCGTATTTGATTATTTAAATAATTAAGTCATTAAATTAGTATGGTTTTATAAAGACTCCCTCCATTTTGAAAAATAAATTCGATAATAGGTTCTTTAAGAAAATTGGTTGCAAAATGATAACTTAGCTTGACATCAAAATTTAGTTGAGATTGATTAAACATGTTAATAACATCAAACATTAACGATGGTATCTTGACTATTTTTGAGGACGTGGTCATGCTTGTGCGTGTAAAGGCTAGTTATGAAATTTATTCTCGAAGAAATATTACTATCATTTCTTCTCGTTTGTGTGTTCTGATGAAGATGTATGTTTTTGACTACTACGGTTAAGTTTGAATGACATTTCAACTCTATCATTCAATTCACCTTCATCTTCTCAATGACTCTCAATTTATTAAGCTTTCAATAACTTGATGCCTTGGAGTCAGTGCATAAGCTTCAGTGATAACAACTCCTCCAAATATACATCAAGCATTCATTCTAATTCATGATATATTCTGGAATATTTAAACTTTTTGGCTTCAGGCAATACTTATAATTAAAATAATGTGAGTGTGAACATTAGTTACTCATGCATCTATTGTTTAAAAATATGATAAACATGTTTTACCTCTAACTTTTCTTTCCACCACTCAGCTTAGACATCAATAATATTTTTATTTGTCCTAGCCTAGCCTAGTTGAATCTTATGTTAACTTATTCCACACCTTTCAATCTCTTTTTAAGACATCCCTTTTATTTTTTAACCATGGCATATCACGTTCTCTCTTTTTTTTCTAATTTCTTGATTGCATATATACACGCTACTGATAATCATTAATAAGTTCATTATGAAAAGGTCTTATGTCTTTCATTGGAAAAATTTTAAGTAAAGTGATAAAAAGAGAGGCATTGGAAGCTTCGTCAACATAGCATATGTATCTATGAAGAACTCATTTGAAAATTCTTGTTCACCTATCAAGCCTATTGGCTTGCATATCACCTAATATACCAAATACAGCTTTGCAACATTTGCCACTAAATTCTGATGTATTGCATACCTAAAACCTAAACTTAAATTTTTACATGCATAACACATTACTCATGCTTCAAAGGTTCTACTTCTTTGCATCTCACCTAAAAATGTTAAAAGTGTTGGTATAAGTATAAAATGTAAAATGCAAACTTCAGGTTTTAGATTTGTAAACATATAGAAATTGGGTAGTGGTATGAATGTAAGCCTTGCAGAGATTTCAAAACTTTAGGTTTTCATAGGCTTTCAGGGCATACCATATCATGATATAAAATAAATTTTGGAAAGAATGAAGTGAGATAAATATCATTTGTTTACAAATCTAATACTTAAAGTTTATGAATCGTGCGTGCGTGCGTATTGATAGTTTACAAGTTTACATACATTCCACACATGCATTTACATACTAACACCTAAATTGTATACTTCTAGTTAATGATAAAGGATATGCTGAATGCTCAAGTGAAAATTTTCGTACATACCATATTATTATGATGTATATACTTATCTAAGACCTTAAAATAACCTATTTCTGATTCAACTTGGAGCTGTGAGCAGTGAACTAATGTTGAAGGGAAAGAGGCGATCATGTTAGCCATGTTTTTTCTCAGAGATCATAGGAGTCAGCATTTGAGCTAAATGCCATTTTTCTTTGTAAATCGCACATATGTATCACCTCTACGAATGTTGAATAAAGTATCATGATGATCATTCCAAGATCACATAACTATAGAATGAACAATACTAAGAAGCAAAGTAAGCTCACTCGTAGACGAGAGACTAAGAGAGACGAAGAAATAGGAGTTTCATGCATGTCATCTGTAGCCGAGTAAGAAAAACGAAGATTGGCCACAAAAAACAAAACTCAGCCGCACAGAGAGACAATCACTCGCAACAAAATAGGTCGAGTGATGCACTATGTTGGAAGTTTTATTGTGGATTTTCGTGAGACAAATTTGAAATAGTGGAGGTTTAAAATCGGAAGAGAAAATAAGTAAACCGCAAAATGCAACCTGCTGTGGATCAAACACCCCATTTGTGTCACACGATTTTGTCCCTTGTCGCGCTGTTATCTCCATTTTCTATATCTTCATCTACAATTTGTATGATCGACAGTCAATATATCCGAGCACTTCAGATATATGAAATTGCAACATGTCAAATTTTTTTTTTCTTGTCAGAATTGCAACCACTAAATTAGATTCCAAAAATATATACCCCCTGCAAAACATGGATCCCTATTGTCTGTATGAAATACAATTTTATTTTTTAACTAGTTCTCACGTTCTTTCCAAGCTAGAATTAATGGTTCCAAGAGAGTCCCATCATCTTTGCCACAAAGCCATAAAGAAGATAATTGGGCCTTGTAGCAAGAATGCTTTTGAGAGAGGTGAGGTTTCATCTAAAACTACTCCTCATCCCACGCCTACATCCTCAATTGCTTCCCTTTTTGAGCAACTTGATACCCTCTCCATAGACTAAGGGTTTGTGAAGTGGAAGTTACTAAACCTGACAAAGCATTCCAGTCATTATGCAGAACAATACTAGTGTCAATAGAAGTATCATACTCGATATCATGGGTCTAAGCAAAAGTTGTATCAGCATATCTAGTGTAATAGAGGCCTTATCAAGTGGAGTTTCCTACTACCCCACCATTTGATCTAGATGAGGATTCCATATAGCATATGGAGGTTGATGATGAAGATGCTGAAGATGATGATTGAGGGAATTATGTCTGACTTTATAGTTGTTTTCTGCATTCTTAGAATGCACCACCAACCCGCCGCCGCACTAAATACCACCTATTTGTTGCCGTCTTTTATTTTATTTTTTTCTGATCAATTGAGATTTTTCTTTTATTTGTGACCTATTTAAGAAATATGTCACAACATTTTATCCAATTTTTGCATCCTTAAATATAGTGATTTTTATACCATCTTATTCTATTAAATTTTTTGACTCCTTTCATATTTTATTTAATTCATCTAACCATTATGATATCATGTTAAACCATTTCCATGTTATATACTTTCAAGTTTCAATAAGCATCATGTCATTCATATCCTAAGTTCATATTTGCAAATTGTAGTTGGAGCTAGTCTCCAGTTGTTCACCCAATAGGTGTTAGCGTGACACAAACATATTAGTCACTTTGTTGAATGGGCAACTAATTTATCTATTCTCAAAATAAATATAAATAGTACTCCTTTAAAGAAAAAAAATATTACGTACATTATGGCATACATATAGAAGAAAAATAATCGAGACTCCTCTGTATCGTAGATGTTAAACTTACTTATGTTATACGTATGTAATATTTGCTCCATTTAAAGGCTTGCAATAACATTTTCAAGAAGTTATTTATTTTAATTTTTTTTAAAAAATTGTAAAATATATAGTCTTGATCACTTCCAAGCAAAGACTACTCATACACTGATAAATGCACTCCATTTTTCACTTGGCATAAGAAAGAGCAACCATCTTCCACCAGTCTTGGCGTGCAGATAAGAAAAAGTCATAGATTATTTTATGAAGTTAGCCATTGTAAAATTTGAATTTGGTCTTTTTCCAAGTTGTTGCGGTTGGAGGAGCAGAAAGAGCTGCTGGAAGTCGCACGTCAGAAGTTGGAAAGCTGCATCTAATAATCTGGAAATGGAGTTGGATTGCATTTCTATCCTTTTCTATTTGTTGCTGTTAAAAATTCCTATTGGATAATAAATGGGTGGAAAGTCTCCTTCAGGTTTGCGGTGAAATTGCTTTGTCAGGATTAATTGGCATGTGGATTTTCCTTTTTCTTATGAAATACAAATCATTCTCTTGCATCATCATGATCATTGGCTTCAAAATCATTTCTTGCGGCTTCCTTTCGGTCAATGCCCTTCTTTCGTGGTTTAAATCGGGTCCTTTTAGGGTTTTTGCTGTGGATTTGATTGGCAAGCGGAGCTTCGAGTTATTGAGCGCAATGTGTGTGTGCGCTAATAGGTCATAGAGCAAGTAATGTACTTATTTTGATGGGAAGATAGCAGATTTTGGATGGATCTGCTGTTGCAAAGATCGGGTTCGTCTGTGTTGTTTGGCTGAAGTTTGATCGGAAATCAGCCATTTTTTGCATTGCTTGCTATTTGGATGAAGGTTCAACAGGCTCAGAATGGATACACTATGTTCTCAGCTAATCCCATGAGCTTTTTCTAAAGGTTTGCTTGACTGATTTTGTTAGCAAAATGGTGGTAGCTTTTTTTCTCGAGAAAATTTGTTTAGGTTTGAATTTTGTTGGGAAATTTTTTCTTAGGTTTACCCCCATACCTTTGTTTGTTGTAGCAAATGCTGAAACTGCTGGCTCTCTGTTTGTGCTTCTTTCTTTTGATTCACAAAAGTTTTGCCCATTCTTATGAATAAGAAGTTATTTTTGTAGATTTGCCCATTATTAGCCTCTTTTTATTAAGCAAATCTTCTAAATTGAAACTTTTGTGCAAGTCTTTAGTCAGCAAAGCATTGAGTGCAAAAAATGATTTATTTTGGGTTTCTTTACTGTTATAAAGTTGACATTGGCTGTTTTGAGACTCAAATTTATTCGTTAATATTAATGTTTTTTGCTTTGAGTATGCTCTTCAGTGTAGGTTTAGTCACTTCTCTTTTTTTTTTTGGCACGATAAATCTTGTCCACTTGAATGCCTTTCCTTTTTTTTACTCCCTTCCCTGAAATTCATGTATTTGGAAAATTTAACAGACACACACACACACACTCTCTCTCCATCCCTTTCTTGAATGTCAACTTCTCATTTACTTGACATACAGGGCATCTAGGATTTGGAGGAGAGAAAATGAAACTTAACCTTTTTCCAATGACACAAGGGGTATGGGTTTGCCATTGTAGGAAATTTTGGTTGTTTTACTTGTTAATCTAAAGCATTTATAGATGCATCATCGACTTACTTTCATTCTTTTACTGATCGTTTTACACAATCAGAATAAATTTTGTTTTATTTAGTTATACTGTATAAAAGGTTTTGCCTTTCAGACCTCTCTTTCCCTTGATGTAGGACATCAAGGGAACTCTTATTCTGGAATCAGCTGCCAAAGTTGATGGGACTGCACATGAAAGTTCTTTCAATCTGCTTCAGTGGACTACTATGCTTGAATTTCATTTGCTGTGGTTAGTTTAAAGATTTGATTTTTGGAACAACAAGATAGTTCAATGAATAATTGCTAAATATTATTATATTAATTCATTCTGCATTTAAATTTTCTAATTACGCATGTTGTTTCTTTAATTTACATTATTTTTTCTTTTTTTTTTTTGGTATCCAATTGCTTTACTTCTTCAATCTTGCCAGAAAGGGATCAAAATGGGCAGGATGAGGTGAAATGGGTGTGCAATTGTGCTGCTAATCCTCTAGCAGCATTCAGTTCCAACAGCTCTTACAATTGTTCAACATCTTGTCATTGCATACCAGGTAAAATATATTCCTTGTTATCGCTTGCCTTGAATTTGCTTACTAAGAAAGTCACTTATAATATTAAAATGGGAGAACAATCTTACATGTATGGTAAAATATTGCATTCATAGTGGTTAGTTCCACAAGTTTTCATGACCATTCATTTTTTTTTATAAGTTACCAGCACGTTTCCTGTAACATGGGTGCCAATGATTCTATTCCATGAAAGGAAGATCAATTTCTTCTTTGTAGAGGAGTTACTACATCTACAAAAGTATGTTTTTTATGATTGCCATCTATGGAAAGAATATAATTTAAAATAAGTTCATATATTTCTGTGTTTGTCATCCTTACGTGCTTGGTAACTTTGAAACAATCAATTTGAATTGTATGCTAAACTTAAATATTTCAGTAATCGATCTTCGCACTTGAGCCTTCATGTTTATTTGAGTTATCTCCAAGTGTCCAAAGCCTTGAGCTAGTATAGTAGACAATATCACTTACTTGGTTGCTGCTTCATTGAATTATATGTAGAAATTCTTAGTAAATTATTAGATGGCATATTACAATGATACTCATTATTGTTAAATCACTAATGAGCTAAACATGAGTATCCTAGGCTTATGAGCTCAACAAGTTGGGGAAAATCTTGGGTAACTAAGAACCATGTATAGTTGAGAAAATAATTCATCCATCTTGGTCAGCTAGTGGCCTAAGAACCAATAAATAGAAGCATATTCCATTTTATCCTTATGGGCACCTTGAAATTGATCTCCACTATAATAATTATCATAATCTTATTTAGTTGTGAATTATTACTCTTGGTATAAGTGCAACTTTGGCTGTAATAGTGCAGAAGCTTTGAATAGCTGGAGAATATGTGAGAATAGGGGATAAGTGGAAGAGAAATTTGGCTCATAATCCATGATGAGGAAGAATCTGTAAAGAGCATCATTGTTATTTCATAATCATAAGTCATTAAATGGTATTTTACCTTTATTTATAATAGAAGATGCTACAATTTAAGAATATATAATCAAATTTTATCTCAACTAACAAATGATAATATTGCCCATGAAAATTTTAATAAAGATAAATATAGATTTGTGTGCTAGATAATTTGTGATAGTAAACTAATAATAGATTAATGTCTAGGATCACACGAAAATTCTATTAGCATCCATTGCATGAATATTTAGCGCATACATAAATATAAGTGATGAGAGAACTTTTTTTTTTTTTGCAGAAAAACCCATAATGGGAAAAATATTACTAGGCCCGGCCCATTCTAAATTATCCACTATGTAGTTAAAGTTACAGTGAATCACTCTTCTCTCTAAGTGGAATATATAATCAAATATTTTCTCAACTAACAAGTGCCAGTATTACCCATGAAAATTTTAATAAAGATAAACCTGAAAGTAGTATGTGTTGAATATATAATTAAATTTATTCTCAACTAACAAATGATAATATTTCCTGTGAAAATTTTAATAAAGGTAATACAAGCTTGTGTGTTAGAAAATTTACAACGGCAGAATAATCAATTAATGTCATAACATTACATGAAGATTCAACACATACGCAAGTATAAGTTTTAAGAGGCCAAAATTATTTGTTGGAAAAATCTAGAAAGGACAAAAAATTGTTGGTCTTGACCCAGTTAAAATTATCCACTTTGTAGAAGTGGCAAAGATCCACTTTTCTCTCTAAGTGGAGATGATGATGTTTCAAATTTTTTAGTGGGTTATAAAAATTAGACAACGACAACCACAAGACAATAGTTGAGCTACAATAATCTCAAAATAATAGTTGAAGAATAACAACCTCTAAAAGCGGTCGGCGACGATTGCTAGTAGTCATCATCTCCGAGTTTTCTTCAAGAGTATGAACTTAGCTCTCGATTTCCTTCCCCTTCATTTTGAAATTGAGCTCCTATTTATAGAATTTTAGGAGTGTATTTTGGGAAGTTTACTCAAAATCCCAAAACATTCCAATGGATGGTCCATTTCCTTTTCTTTGATCATAGCTAATTCTTTTAGCATTTAAGTGCTTTATTGATTTCATAAACTGATTGATCTTGATTTGAACTCATTTTAACATTCCTCTCATCAAAACATTTGATTTGATTGTAAGAATGCTGAATTCGGAAATTATTTGACTTTTCATTTAATGCTTCAAACCTTCCAATTACAGTTTAAGTGCTTGGCTTGAGCTCATTTGGATTTTTATTGAATCATTTTCAGTCTCGTTGGGCCATATTGTTGAGTTGTTCAGTTTTGCTATAAAATTAGTGAAATCAGAACTCACATGATCTTGAATTTTACTCTGAAAATTTTTAAAATCCAAAATGCATCAAGATTTGTGGCTTTCAAGTGAATTTTGGTGATATATCAGGATTCACGATAAACTATGAAAAGAAATATGATAATAATTTTTATAAAATAATAAGATGGTAGGCAAAATTCATGCCTGCATTGCATCATAGTTGCCAAGATCTCAATATTTTCTCCGTAGCAGGCTTTTACCTTTCAAGCTTGACATAGCGTGTAAAGTAATTACTAGGCCTCATGGCTTAACTATCCCACTTAATCCCTTTGTCTGGTCAAACACTTGCTTGTATAGTAATTGTATTCCTGAAAGAGAAGCAATTTAAAGTCACTGATAAGATAGAAAAGCCATGTAATAACCTTTATAAATTTTAATTTTATTGTTTTATTTAGCACATTGAAGTTACTAATAACTATAGAAACATCAATTGGCAACTTGATATTTCTCAGTTAGGAATCGCTGCTTAGTTTATTATTAATTTTATAGAGAGATTTTTTTGGAATAGTCAACTTACTTGAAGGATGAAAACAGTTATACAATTATATCATCATTTCTTCTTAATATAAACCCATTTAAGTATAGCTTCGTTAGATTATTTGCTTATATTTAGCATATTATATCAATATATGATTTATATATGTTCGTATCTCAATGACGGCCCAATGATATTCTTGGCAGATGACTTGGGATTGCCAGATGGTGATAGCTGGAACTGTTCTTGTGCATCTGTTTCAACTCCTCAGGCCACTGAAAGCATCCACAGATCCAGCTGTTTTACATCCTGCAATTGTACTTTTGGTACAAGTGACCTTAAACTTTAGACAATTACATCATATAATTTTAATCAAACCTGCTTCAAGAGTTTATTGTCCTTGAACTGTGTGAAATCTTAGGCATTTAGTTTATGGCTTCAGAAAATTTTTGCGACCATGCCTCCACATGAACGTGCTTGTTTGGCTTAAAATCATGGGCTAAATACCAACTTTTTTTCATTTTGCTAAATTCAACTACTTGTAGTCACTGGATCAGTAACTTTGTGTGTTAATACCTTGCATGCATATGTAAGGGTAAGTTTGAGACTGCTGCAGCTTTTTGTAAAGGTGGTTGTAAAGTTGTGGGGTGAAAAATAATTTCTTAGAAAGCAGAGCTGTGAATCATAAATATTTATATCTTTCTAGAAATTCAAACTGCAACTTTCTTATAGCCATTACACTTCAACAGCACTAGTTGCAAAAAATAGCTTCTCACCTTAAAAAAATTCTAAAATATAACAAGAAAATAATTCCCCAAATAAAAATATAATGACAGTCTGAAATGCAAAAGCAGACAGAAAGTTGTCCCAAACAGATCCCTTAAGTCTATATGCATATCTAATTATGGGTCGATGGTCTCTCTTTACCATTCCCTTTCACTCATTGCTCTCTTTTGTGTTTTGTGCTTGCCCTTTTATGTGTAGGGACATAGTATTTCTTACAATGATGCACATTGTTGCATGCCCGCATATATGATGGTCCTAGGATTTTACTGAGTTAATCACCTTGGCACCTAACTCTTTACTGTTGGCTGATATAGGCTCAACTGAAACTTCGGTCGCACAGAGGCCCCTCACCAGAAAGATTGTTTTGGTTGCTCTCCTAGTCTGTGTTGTGATCATATCAATAGCTTTATTTGCATTTGTTGCACTTCATCTCTACCGCAAAGAGAAGTTCCTTCACCAACAACAAATATATTCTTCTGCAAGAGACATGAGCTTCACCAGTTCAGCAAACTTAATTAGCTATCGATCAGCTTCATTCTTGCGAAGCCAGCATAAGACTGATACCCTGTTCAGCCCCTTCACAGGTACCTTGAAGACTTCTTCCAGTTTCCTTAAACTTTTGTGCTTCTTGTTTATTTTCTAACTTCAAATACATGCATTGCGTTGTCCATTGACACTAATGGCTGAAGCTCCTTTACATTTTTTATCATCCCTCCCTGCTATTGCGTATTGAAGTTATAAGCTTGTGCTATGAGGCTGCTCTTGCGTATTGAAATTGTAACCTCGTGTTATGAGGCCCAGCTGATGGTCTTTAATAGAATAAAGTACCAAAATATTCCCCTGATTATTTAGATGAGGTCATTTTAGTTTGAGATTCTATAGAAGTGTCAAATTAGTCTGTAGACTACTTTAATATGGGCTGATTTTGTCCCCAGGAGGACTATTTCGCCCCTTTTAAAAGAGTTTTAGGGGACTAAATTGATATTTTTTCAGACTCTAGGACTAAAATGACTATTGATAAAGAGTCAAAGGAGTGTTTTGACACTTTTCTTGTTTTCAATATGTTGAACTCATGCCAGATAAATAATTGGACTGTGCCCTTATCTCCATTAGAGAAGTTCAAAAGCGTCCAAGACTTTGAATTTGACTGAATTTTAGCAATTTATGCTGCATGTATGATAAAGGTTTCTAGTATATTTTTTCTGCGTAGTAACATAGAATTATTATTGTCTGATTGTTGATGCTATTGCAGATTGTCCAGTATTGACATGTTCTAGTGCCTTCTTCATCTTTTTCTACGTTTGTTTTTATCTTTTTTATGATGTTGACACTTATATTTTCTTTCAAGGAAATAACCATTAACCAAAAATACAAGTTCTATATACACCTGCCCAGGCATTTTTGCGCTTGAATTTCCTCTTAGAAGTGATCTAATTCATAACTTTTATGCGGCAGAATTTCTACGCAGGATTTCTGTCATATTTAAGGGGGAAAAGCAAACATTACCTGGAACAATAATCCAGTTCTCATTTTTTGAACTGGAACAGGCAACTGATAGATTCTCCGATGCCAACCGTATTGGGCAGGGCGTGAGCAGCAATGTGTTCTGTGGCAAACTTTTTGATGGAAGGATTGTTGCGATTAAGAAACTGAAAGCACTAAGTGAGACAGAAGAAGATTATGATTTTTTAACTGAGGTGAAATTTTTTTTTTTTAAATTTATTTTTCCATGGTTATTTTTCTTACAATTATCTCATCAAAAAGTTCTGAAAACATCCATACTCTAGCAATTTTCTGAGCTGTCAAATTGCGTTTCATGTAAACTGAAACATATTAAGATTGCCCAACTTCAATTGTGCACAGATTGAAATAATATCAAGGCTCAACCACTGTCATGTTGTACCCTTACTCGGATACTGCTGTGAATATCAAAGCAGAAACTATGAGAGGATTTTTGTATTTGAGTACATGTCAAATGGTAATTTACGAGAATGTCTGGATGTTAAACATGGTAAAGAACCCTTGAGTTGGGCGACTCGAGTTCATGTTGCTTTAGGAGTTGCAAAGGGCTTGGAATATTTGCATGAAGCAGCTGCCCCTAGGATATTGCATCGTGACATAAAGTCTACCAACATTCTCTTAGATGACAATTATAAACCAAAGGTAAGGTAGTTTTCTTCATATGGTGTTTCTCATGCAAGCACCATACTTTTCTCAAACAAAATATGAGAACTTTTGCATTCATTGTTTGAAATTTTTGGTTTTTTACATTTTAATTTCTATATGATCTATAATCTCATCCTTTTCGGAAGAATATCTAACTGGTGAATGCATTTTGAATGCATTTCCTTGAGTCATCATATGCACATCTAACTTGCTAAGAAAGTTTCGAAAATGAACCCCTTTTTTTAAAAAAAAACCAACATTTTTCTCATGTTTATGAGAACTAATTCTTTTTGCTGGATTTAACAGCATTCCATGATATGATATACTCTTTTATGCAGATTACTGATCTGGGCATGGCCAAGTATATAATGGCTGATGACAATCCAAGCTGTTCTAGTTCCCCGGCAAGAATGTTGGGAACATTTGGATATTTTGCGCCTGAATATGCTATTGTGGGAAAAGCTTCCCTAAAATCTGATGTTTTTAGTTATGGTGTAGTTATTTTGGAATTGATCACAGGGCGCCAACCAATTCAAAAAACAGCTAAAGGCGATGAGAGCCTTGTGATTTGGGTAAGGTTCAAAGCAAACTTAACAGGAACCTTCAAATATTTAGTAATATTCTTTTAGAATGTTCTCTTATTTTAGTTCATTTTGTTGATGTTATTAACCATGTGAATTTTATGAACTAAAATAACAATGATGAGGGCTTTGTATTATGTTTTTGGGTTGGCATTTCAACTTTCATCAGTCTGTCTTTGTTTCATGCCTATTTTATTCAAGTATTAATCTTAGGGGGCATTTACATACCTAACACCCAATTCTTATGTATTTACATATCTAACTACTTTTGCATTTTATATTAATACCACCAACATTCCACTAATTTTAACATCTAAAAAGTGAAATATACTGTGACATGCATAGATGAAGTGTTATGTATGTAGAAATTGAAGTTTATGTGTTAGATATGTAAATACATAAGAATTGAGTGTTATGTATGTAATTCTTCCTAATTTTAAAGGATCTGAATGCTTAGAATGCCAACTTTTCTGAAATTGCAGGCAACAGCTCGCCTGCATGATAGCAAGTTGGTTGTGACTGAATTACCTGACCCTCTTTTAAAAGGAAACTTCCCCGAGGAAGAGATGCAGATAATGGCTCATTTAGCAAGAGAATGTCTCCAGTGGGATCCAGATTCTCGACCAACGATGACGGAGATTGTTCAGATCCTCAATACAATTGCTTCTGAGAAGTATCGGACAACGAGCTTCCATGAAAACTTCCATATGGTTAGTTTCCAGGTTATCATTGTGTATGTGAGCCTTGTTTCTTAATAAAATTGTTATTTGTTAATAGTTGAGAGAAGTTTGAAAACAGTCCCCTGACCTTTTGCAGGAGGCTATTTTAGTTTGAGAGCATATAAAGTGCCAATTTAGTTCCCGGACTTTTTAATATGGGCTGAAATAGTCTGTATGAAGACCCAATTTAAAGAGTTTGGGGACTCATTTGACACTTTTATAGACTCTTAAGATATGAAATGGCCTGATGTAAACAGTCTGAGAAATATTTTGACACTTACAGTCGGTAATAATTTCTGCTGTATTCAGTGCTTTTGGATATTTAATTAAAGCATAAAACTTTTGTTTAAAATCTTTATTTGCATATGTTATTAATCTGTCAATATCATTATCTATCGCTTTTGCTGATCTCTTTTTAGAAATTGCATGATTAACAAACTAATTGGGCAGCAAAAGATTCATGCATCTTCATTTAATAATCGAGTATTTATAATGAAATTCACACATGCCCGATTAGTTAATCAAACAAACATGGATGAGTTCTTATCAACCTTGCATTTACTTTCTAATTTCTTATTCTTGTTAGCATAAATACAGCACAAAGAATTATTTCATCCACGCTTTTTGTAATCTTCTCCTACATCATATGGTTTCATTCTTCCGTTCGTTCTCTATAGGGACTCTATTGGCACAGCATCAAAAGCAACACCGCTTCAGACAAATCACAACACTGTTCACCTGCCATAGAGGAAGTGGAATTAGCTCAAGATACTTCAAACAGAACACAAGAGCAGAGCTTATTGACTGAATTAAATCAAGAGAACTCAGAGAGAGTTCATCTTAATTTGTCTTTCCCTTCAAAAATTGATCAGAACTTGCGTGGGAAGAAGCCAAAAAGTCGAGAGATAGTTCTTTCGTCCGAGTACATGCACGAACTGGTGTTCCTAGCATCAGCTTTTCAGAACAGGGAATCCTCGGAGGAAGATGTGGATCTCACTGAACCCCGTTTTGAGTCTTTTCTGTGATGAGATATCTCGCAGTTCTGAACAAACTAAGTTATTTTTTGTAAAGTGAAATGTTAGGGACAGTAAAGTCTGTGCTTTGATTCTTCAAATGCAGCGCTTTGCTTCCGATCGTTTCTTATGTAAATGTACTCTTCCGGCTTAGATGAACACTGAATGGTAATCGCTTTTGGGAAGATTAGATTGTAGATTTTTTTTTTCTAATGGTTAGATGTTGGTGTTCTGTGTATTTTGACGGGAGGGAAGAAGGAAGAGGTATCTATGGGAATGGAAGAAATATTACATCCGGCCTACGCATGTAGAGGTACTTGCGGAGCCCAATTCACGGGAGACACGTCGAATCCCGCAATAATGCGCAATAACACGGGAATAACATGAAGGAATATTCCTCGTGTTACTCTGCGGTTAGCGATATTTTGGACGGAATAATATGGGGAATATTCCTCCGTGTTATTCCGAGTTATTCATGTGTTATTGCGGTAGTATTGTAACACCGGGAATATTCCCTCGTGTTATTCCGCGTTATTCTCGTGTTATTCCGCGTTATTCTCGTGTTATTCCGCATAGTATTGATGTGTTATTGTGGTTGTGTTATAATATCACCACAATAACGCGGAATAACACGGGAATAACACGAATAATATTTCCCGTGTTATCCGCGTTGTTCCCCGATTTATTCCGCCCAGAACACCGCTAACCGCAGAGTAACACGAGGAATATTCCTTCGTGTTATTCCCGTGTTATTCCTGTGTTATTGCGAGATTCCACGTGTCTCCCATGGATTGGACTCCGCACGTACCTCTACGTGCGTAGTCCGGATGTAATATTTTGCCGTGGGAATGGGGAAGCTAACTTGCACAAAAAGGAGTGTTATACTCGTTATTTTTTTAAAAGGAAAGCAGCTCTGAAAAATCTTAATTATGCTCATTTAGTAAATGCATATACGCTCTTCTACTACATAATAATGAAATGAACTTATCTTACAATACGTACATAGGTGTATGACTTTGAAATTGGTTTATATATATATATATATATATATATATATATATATATATTTGGGAAAGGTGAGCTCAAAGACCAATTTGTGCGATTTGAATCTATTATCTCATGTTAATGGATTCAACATCCAACATCTAAACATTCATATTTACATTAACATCATTTTATACTTTTTTTTTTTTTAAAATGGGATACAAATTTTCATAATTGGAATTACCATACCAAATTGTTATTAGTAATTTTGGGTGTTAGATATGTAAATACATAATAATTTTGTGGTATGTGTGTAATTTTTTTTAAATTTAAATAAATTATTATTTTTAGAGATTTTTAGCTATATAGCACTCAAAATTCCATTAATTACATATTCCACTCTCAAAACTTCTTATTTAAGAATATCACGCTCAAAAGGCTGAATTTGGCACTCCGTCTCTCTCTTTCGCCGCTCTGTCGAAGAATTCGCGCGGGGACTCTATTGCGATGCCCTAGTTCGCTCCGGCGCAAGCAGATCATCGCGGCGTTGGCTTGCGACGCTGCTCTCAGTCTCCTCCTCCATCTAAAATTCGCGGTCGTACCCTCCAGTTGGTATGTGTACTTCAAAATTACCGTCTTCTACCAGGGAAATGTTCACGTCCATCTACCTGTTCATTTCGACCCCGTTCGATGATTTCGTTCAGATTTTCAATAGAGTAAGACGAGCTGTAATCTAATTAGGTATATACAAAGGTATGTGTATTTCTCTCGAGCACGAGATGTTCGACGATTTTCCCCATTCAGTCTTCTTTCATCTCTGCTTTTTGTGAAAGCCATTCTTTATCTGGTCTAAGATTTTCTTTGCTAGATGGTGAGAAACTCCCCTAATTTGCTCTTAGATGAAATATTGTTTTGAGTTCTTAATCCATTCACCTTTTTTTCATCTCTGCTGGATTTTTCCCTGCCCTTCTTGTAATTGCGTATATGATTCATAAAGTTAAGGTTTCAAACAGGCGTAGTAACTCTGTATTTGAGCAGCTTGATATGTTATAAGTGCCAAAATCGTAAATATCATGTTTTGAGTGTGAAATGTGTAATATATAAAATTTTGATGCGATGCATGTAAAAGTCCCTTGAATTAAATGTACATCAAATTGTTAACGCCGATTTGGTATAAATTCAAGTAAACTAGTTGTAATAAGTGTATTTAATTTTCTTTCTCGGTTTATATATATGTATATATGGATATATATGCATGTAAATGTATATTTATATACATTTCTATGTTATATACATATTTATGTATGCATATGCACCCCAGAATATTGACCTCTATACTCATTATTTTGTCATAATTATTCAACATATCATTATGAATTACTCATATAATTGTGAGCTTGGTTGCGTAAAGTTGAGATGCTTTTAATTTCATATATTTTGGTTGTGTAAAGAAAATGTCTTACTTTATGAGAGAAATGTACTATTTTTTATTCTGTTGTATGTTTGTACTCAATTTCATATATTTTGATTGCATACATCCTATTTCTCAGTTTTTAGGTTACATATACTGTGTTATTTGCATTGGATTATCTAATAGACTTTTTTGTGACCCTGCAGTTTTGTATGATTAAAATTGAGAAATGAATTCAATGATAGATCTGAATGATTATTTTTCTGATATGAAGGACTTACAGAAGGCAATAAAAGTCATTTTTCCGAATGCAGAGCACACGATTTGCATGCGACATCTTTGAAAAAACTTAAAGAAATATTTTCATTGCAACGAAAAACATAGGGTTGGTTTGGTCAGCAGCTAATACATACACTAGAACTGAGTTTGAACGTAATGTGAATGTATTGTGTACTCTTTACCCACATTTGTATTCTTACCTACTTGCTTGACCATATAAGTGGTACAAAAGTGCTTTGACGGTTGAGATAAAAAACAATAACAACACAAAACATGGCTGAATCATTCAATGCATGGTTTGGAGAATGCAGGAGTAAGCCAGTGGTTAATTTACTGGACACCTTAAGGACCTTGCTTATGGAACGAAGATCTCGAAGGAAAGTGATAACTTGATTCTTAAGGGCCATGCTTATGGAACGAAGATCTCAAAGGAAAGTGATAACTTCTAAGTGGCCATGAGAGTTGGTTTCATATGCTGAAGACTATATTAGAGAGATAACTATTAGGAAAGATCAACTTACAATAAGAGAGTCGACATCGCAAAAGGTAGAAATCGTGGGTCGTAACGGAAGATGTGAATTAAATATAGAAAGTAGAAGCTGCAGTTATAGAGCATAGCAAATGACTAGACTACTATGTGTTCATGCAACAGTATTTATTGGAAGTAAAGAGCATCCTCTGTGGCATACATATGTTCACGAGAGTTATTATGTAGTTAGGTATGAAGTTTGTTTTATTACATATACCAGTACTTGATTCTTAGATTAAATATTTCAATCCCTCCAAACTGCAGATACATGATAGTCTATGTGGCTGTATCTCAACAGTTCCAGATAAGGATAAATGGAGTGCAATGTACAATGACATATATGTGGGTTCACCGAACTCTTGAGGCCACAAGGATGGCCGATGAAAAGTAGATTTAAAAATTTCTTAGAAAATAACATTAAGAAAGTCAAGAGTAGTCATAAATGTGGGCGTTGTGGTCTTCAGGGCCATCACGACATCATGCAAAAATCCCCTTGGCCAAGGAAATTCACACTTATCAGAGTCAGATAGTGGCACAGTCATCACCACCCAAATAAGTGGTAGTGGATTTCATGCAAAATTGCCGGTTAGAACAGAAGGCTTGAAGTTTAACAGTTCTCAGTAGATTTAGCACAGATTAATTTTTGGGATTATAGTCCAAGACTTTTGTTTTTGAGTGAAGTGACTTAAAAGTTGTTCTTTGGATTATAAATCAGGATTCATGCATAACATACTTCAGAATTACTTATTTTTATGCCATTTAGTATACAATGCTTCTATTTATCCTGTCATGTCCCTCACTTGTTTGTGCTATGCAAAAGCCACTAGAAGTATATGATCTGCTTTTATGTTTAAGATCATTTTTTTATGCAATAAGCCCAAGTTTTCCTAGGTCTGTTAAGAAAGGCAGAGGCAGACCTAGGAAAACTTGGGCTTATTGCATAAAAAATGATCTTAATCTATTAGAATTAAACGAAAATTTGACACTAAATAGGACGCAATGGAGAAAAAGGATTCATGTAGCCGACCCCACTTAGTGGGATTAAGGCTTTGTTGTTGTTGTTGTTGTTGTATCAAGCTTATTTCCATTCTGGATTCAGCATTTGTGTATTTGATCATGTTAAAAATAGTTGAATGACTGATGATTATTCCATGTCCCTTAAATTGTTTAAAGCTCAATTATATAGTTCTTTTATTCTCTCTTTTTTTCTTTTATTCAATATTAGCATATATCAGAATCCAGCATTGCTTAGGGCTGCATCGGAGGTCTTCTCTACTCCAATCCGAGCAATATCTGAATTACTCTGAAGAAGGCTCTTGCAACTTGCACAAAAGCTTGGACGAAGGCAGAAATTGCCTTGTGTGCTGATGCGTTTCATCTTCTAATGCTTCTGGAAGCACCAGCGACAGACAGCAACCAAGAGCATCGTATACAGATAAATTAGAGCTGGCTGAAATGTTTTCTTTCATGTTGAATTGTAAGCAACATAGATTTTATGTACTAATAGTTGGTTAATTTTTATTATTTATAAGTTGATGTATATGTTGCTGAAAGTCAGTTTTGTTATTTGTTTTCTGAGAATATTGATTCTATTATGTTTTAATAACAGTTTGAAATGACATTTTAGTTTCAGACAAACTTTTGTTTGGGTATCAATTTATTTTGACCCATATTCTTTTTTTGGATGCTGGGATGTAATGCTGTTGTCTGTCATGGTAAAGATTCCCTTTTCTTTTTTTCATTGAATTTGCGTATCAATTAATTTTGAGTATAATATGCTGATGTCCATCTCCTGTAATGGCGTCGGTGTAACTTTTTTGTTCATTTTTTGGCCGTGGGCAACTTTTGCTGCAGTCTGTCTTGGTGAAGATGAATTTTAGTGGACCTGTTTTGTGATGAAACTCTGAAGGTGAATCTGAGCTTATGAACTCTCTCTATTTTCTTCTTTTTTCCAGAACAAATATTATGTCATGGACAACAGTGAATTGCCACACATTTGCCTCGACCTGTTTAGCATAAGCCTTGAATCCAGGTGATGTGGCTTGTTTCAATGCAATGCAGTTTTATGGTGATTGTGAGGACCTCCTTCAAGGGAAAGACAAACTGCAAAGTTAATTTTGTCTTCAAATTCATAAATTGCATTCTATGGCTGTCCCTACTTGGGTCGCTTTGCTCATGTAGAAGATCATGCCAGCTCTTGGGCCTCTGAGGATCTTGTGGATTGTGCTTGTTACAATATCATAGTGCTCAAATGAATCATTAGATTCCTGCAATGGAGGAGCAGACAACTGAGATCTATGACTCGATTTCAATTTCGACTTTTGCACCAACGATCCACCATCTATATCCATTTAAAATACCCATAATTTTGGTCTGAACGGTTTCTTGGACATGTATAAGATGTCAAATATCAATGTTTTAAAATACTTACAATATTGGTTTGATGCTATTGCTGTTTCTATCAAGCATGCAGTGATCATCCCTGGGAACAGCCTTCTTGGCTTCCACCTGTGTTATGAATGAATTCAGAACTATAATTACATCCAAATCAAAAAATTCTTAGGTTTCAAGGGAAGAGGAAATCAACATGGATCAAATGAATTAAAATTTTGATAAAATGTTTATAAGATTGACAACGTAAAAAAATCCAAATAAGAAACCAAACGAGATGAGGAAAAAACTCTATTGACCATCCTGCCATCAATAAGATGTTTTTCCATGACAACTTTCTCCGCAACACGAGCACAATTTACGTACGGAGTACTGTTTGCGCACTCTTCCGAATATCTCCTAATAACTCAGTTAATGAGGGTTATTAAGAGGTTATTGAGGTATTAATTCTAATAACCTCTCAATAACCCCATGCTAATCTACCAATACCTTCAGCAATACCTTCCGCGGTTCCACGCTCATGTTTGAGGGGTTATTGTGAGGTTATTGAGGTATTAACCCATGCAACACTCACATAACCCCCTATACTCCCTCAATAACCGAAGTACCCCTGTACTCCATATGTAAATATTTTTTCCAACATAAAAGGTCTGCGAAGACCACGAATCCGAAGCCCCGACCACGGGTCGGGAACATTAGGCGAGATGACGAGACCGCGTGGGAATGAATGCTAGGGCTGCGGGTTCTTGGACGTCGGGCTGGAAGAAGAAGATGCGAGAAGTAGAAGGCACGGAAAGAAAGAATGCGTGGGATGTAGGGCTTTCGCCGGGGCAATTTCGCGTATATGAGAGGCGAAAGCTGAGGCTGCAGGTTTGATACTGCGGCCAATCCCGCGGCCAGCTTTTCGCCAGCTTCAGCTTCGTTCAGCTGTGAAGTTGGGCGCCAAATGAAAATTTTATAGGCTTTGAAATCAAGTTATCCCCTCTCTTTCTCTAAATTCTGGACGGATTTTGCTTAAGAAGCCATACATCAAAAGAGCTAGTCAAATATATCGAATGAATTTATGTAAATTTAATATTAACTGAATCAAATACTATTTTGAATTTAAACAGTATCCGGATTTAATAAACTAAATTTACAAGATTTACCAAAATTCTATTTAACGTAAACCTCAGTCAGATCTTCACGCACCTCCGGAAAAATTCTTCATTTATGTCCGATTAGGTAACTACTATGGCTTTCCAGACCCCGAACCCTACTCTGCGGAACTTCTCCCCAACTTACATCAACGTTCCATCAATCCACAGGCGGAATATCGATAGCTTGCTCCAAGGTAATCTCCAGTAACAATTATAAGACTTTGAAGCTAATTGTTGGGTTCGTTGCTCATTCTTGTTATCTAGATGCGATCTTGGCAACAGCGACTTGAAGTAGAATAATAAATTTATTCCAGAGGATAATTGCATCTTCTTCTTGCTTCGTTTGTGTTTTTCTTAGCTTGATCGGGTTCCCTTACTTTCTCAGCTTTTGGGTAGATCAGTTAAGTGTGAGCACTGAAAATGCAACTGCGCTGTTTATGCCGCTTTTGAATACGCCAATTCGCAGTGATTTAAGCTACTAGATGAAAATGTTGCCTCTTCTTTTTAGCTATTTTATTTACTTTCTAACCCTACGTATTGTCTGTTTACTACGAAATTCTCATCGCATATTAGTGATAATTTTCTAAACAACTGTAGTCCACGAATGCTTGTAAGAGAAAACCATCAAGGTGCTGTGTTCATAACTAGCCACGGAATCAATTCCCCCTCATTTCATTTTATATGATTCATTGCTAATATCCTTCGATTTCTATTAATATCTCATACCAAAATTGGTTAATGCTGTTTTCAAAACTTTTTTTTTTCTTTTTTAAGTTGTGCGCTTATGTTTTAAATTGGAAGTTTGTTTGGTGTTGTAGGAAATAAAAATTGAGTTGCGAAAAGTCAAAGTTTTGGTGAAAAGTTACTGGTACTGCTTATAGTAGGTTATTTGAGATGAATCATTTATCCTCAAAGTTAATGACTGGAGCAGAGGTTTGCAGTTTTGTTTCTGGTTCACATATTCAGGTCAGAAGGGATGTTTATGGTGCTGAGCTCCATAAAAATTCATCGAATAGAATTGATGTAGCTTGGCTGAGACATGTCCGACAATCCAGCGACAGAAGTAGGTGCAAATTCAGTGTCTCAGCAAGAACAAAAAAGGGGCAGAAGCATGACTATCCATGGCCAGACGATGTTGATCCAAATCTGAAAACTGGACACCTGAGCTATTTGTCTCACTTCAAACCTCTTAGTGAAAAGCCCAAGTTGGTTGCACTTGATTTTGAGAAGCCATTGCTTGAGCTCGAAAAGAAAATATCTGATGTGAGTTATTTATGGTACACTCTGCATTTTAAGTACTTCATCCTAGGAAACCTCATTGCTTCCAAACCTTTCAATCGAAAAAAAAAAAACTCTGCAATTCCAATTTATCTATTATTCAGAAGTATCTACCTGTCTAAAAAGATGATTTGGACATCATTAAAGAAATATTTTTTTCCTGCTTTGCATTTTGAAAACCAAGCTTTAACATTTTTTTAAAACCTATCAATCATGCTAAGTTCACCCATGTTGCATGTAAGCCTCTTTTTGGTTTTTAAGATGTCTAGTAAAACAATTGTGGTTCACTCTAAAAATGGGAAAAGTTGAACGTAGCATAGTTGATAGGTTTCAATTAGCCTACTTAAGATTTAATCCTTAAAATTAAGTTCAATTATCATTGAATGGCTGTTGATATTTACTTGGTTAGTTTGAAAACATGAGATTGATGATATTTGATGTGACTAGGTCCGAAAACCACCCTTGCCAAACTTTAGTTTTTGATTTGGTTTGAGTTTTGCCTCCCTCCTTCAATCTTTGTTGAGTGTTCAAAGATGGATTGCTTTTTCGCCCATAACTATGCATGATAAAATATTTAGAAGTAATTTTGACACCGTTCTAGTGCTCTTAGAAGGTGTGTTCAGGTCATAGGTTTTGCAAGGAGATAGTTATGAAGTGGTACGAGAAAGAATATAGGTCCTATCGACGTTGGTTGGAAGGGTATATGGGGTCAAATGTGTTGTTGGATTGCGTATTGGCAGAGTGGCAGCTTTCTAGACTGAATATAACAGTCAAATGGCCAAAAAATGAAGTATGGGCAGCAAGGAGGTTCTACCACCAGTTCCCGAGTAAGAAACATGCATCACTTGCAAAATGAAGAGGATACAACACTTTTAAAGAAGAACTCAGAAATTACAATATCCAAAATATTCCAAACAAAGCAAAAATCTTTGAAACAGTAAAAATCCACACATAAATCGATCTCTAATAGCAAGAACCCTTATTAGACATAACGAAATATGAAAAAAAAAACAGGAAAAAAAAAGAAGAAAGAAAAGAAAGGAAAAATTAAATTGTTGAAATCGTAAACCAAATACCCCCTTCTCCCACGATTAAGGGATTTTGATTATGTGATACAAGAAATCCCACACCATGAGACTTCTGCACTCAATGTTTTGCAACCTCTTGTGCTTTATATTTATCTAGATTATGTTTCTTCTTTTCTGGAAGGACCTGAATCCCATTATCCGAGTTTGTTTCTTACAAAATACACGAGATCTCCAAAACTGTGATTCACCACTATTTTCTGTTCATCTGTTCGTTGGTGTGCTGTTGAACTTAACTAGAATGTAATACCCAATTTACTCCACAATGTCTTTCATTAATAGTTCAAAAACTTTTCATCTCTATTTGAATGGATGGCATACTGGATCTCTATTAATAAGAATTGCCCTGTTTCTGGTTTCAGCTCATCGAACTCATCACCTTTTTGTATCGCTCATGTTGGTCCTGTTAGTGTTTCTCTTAAGGCCTACGAAAAAATTAGTTGTTACACTAAGCCCTCAAAGCTTGCATGAAAGCTTATCACCTCTGACTCCTTCTAAGGCAAGAGTATAATGTGCTTCTCCACTTAGGTGAAATAATGTGTTCTTGTTGTCATCATGATGTGTGCAATTATCATGCTGTCAAGGATGAACAAATAGGACATGACACGAATCCATAAGTATCACGTCACACCACACTTATTTCAAAAACTTGCCTCCAATGGTAAACTCCACAAGGCATCTTTTGTCAACATTGATCTTACTACTTTTCTTCAACCTAGGGAATATGACTGATAATACTTCTGAACAGTGAGGCTCAATTCGTCCACGATCTGTGTAGATGCCATATTTTCATAAATGCCTTCATCTATAGTGAAGATGCACACCTTTTCTTTCATGGTGTAATGGGTGCAAAATATGTTGTGGCAGAGCCAATGTTTCTCTTTTGTGGGCTCAGTCTGAAGAACCTGTTAGATCATTAGCATCTTTTCATCGTCGGATGGAAGCTAGTACTCCTCTTTTTTTGCGTCCTCTTATTCTTCTGTGTATCCTGTGTCGCTATCTATATTATCTACTGCTCCTTGTTCCTTAAATGTGATCATCATTCTGTTTGGACAATTTGATGTAATTTGCCTCAAACAATATTATTTGAAGCACCTTTTTTGCTGAGATAGATTTGAGAGTATTGATGGGCTCCACATTTTCTCCACTATGGATTGGTTTCTTCTCGGATGGGGTCGAGGTGTACTCTTGATGGTTGATTCGATGAGTGAACCTTGTATATATATTATGGAAGATTTACACATCTAACATCTTATTTATGTATGAAAAGCTGTATTTCAGCTTTAAAAGTTAGTACAATGATATTTTCCGTATTATGAAAAATTTGGGTGGTATGAAAGTAAGAACGTAATGTTTTGGTGTTAGATATATAAATACATAAGAATTGGGAGGTATCTATGTAAATGCCCCCTTATCTATTAATAAATTAGCTGCTACTCAAAGATCAGTTTGATTTTGATTATTTATGGTTTATATTTTATTACATTATATATTTTATCTAAGATTTTATTTTAATATGCTTAATGACTCATTGAACTTTTCCTTTCCAATTCTACGCCCGACCCGTTTTTCAAAACCTTGCTTAAAATGTTTTGTTTGCTTCCCTGCACACAAGGCTCTCCCCCTTACAATTCAGCTTGATTCAGCCTCTATCTGTCTGCCTATAATTTCTGATTAATCAGCATACTATTAATATCTTAATACACAAACATATATATGAAATTCATTAATTAAAATAATCAAATATACTCTTACCTTAATAAACCCTTAATAAACCCTTCGGCTGCACCTCCAGCATACACGAGTCACCTGGTTTGGCTCTACTTTTCCTTCTTCCTATAGGAAAAAATGTAATGAAGCATCGCCTCCTCTTTCACTTCTCCTCCTCCTTTGGTTAGGGCATGGGCTTCCCTCTCCTACCTGGAGCTGCTCGTTTCGTCTCTTCTCTTGCATGCAAACAATGTTGCATGTAAGCCTCTGACTTCAGCTTCGGCTTTGGCTTCGCTTCGTCCGCTCTTTTTCACTTAGTGATGCCGCTACTATGCACGAGCCCCTCCTTCCTTTGGCTAGGGTTTGTCTTCTCCCACTTTGAAACTGTCAAAGCTGCTTTCTCGCCTTTGCCTGGTTGACAATGTCTTCTCTCTCGGCTTTGTTCCTCACATGCAAGTCTCTCTTTCTTTTTCCTCTTCTTCCTCTTTTGCCGCTGTTGCTTCTTCTTCTCCTTCACTATTTTTTTTCCTTCTCCCTGCTTCACAAACTCTCACTCTCGCTCTCTCGATTTCATTTAGTTCAAATGGGGACAAACGACACATAAGTTCAACTGTAACGACGTTTATCACAAACCGTTGATTCAGTTATTATTATTATTATTATTTTTAAGCTAATTATTACAATCTTTTCCTTGTAAGAATTTCGTTCTCAAAATATACGAATTTCTCTTAAGGCATTTCACATTATTAATTAAAACATATATCCAAATTATCGTGAATGTCTAAATCTTGTTAATTGCTATCAAAGATAAATACACTAATTGAAATATTCGAGATTAGATAATCCAGTCAACAATCCCCATGCACTGATACATGATAACTAATAATAAATTTAAGGCTGTGCAATGTAGCCAACAATCAACTTCTAAAATCAAATAACATAACTCATGATAACTAACATATCATCTATTAAACTATATCCATCAAACCCTATGCATTAGCATAGTGGCAATGTGTTCTTTAGGTTCCTGTTGAGTTAAGGAAAATAACTCTTGGTCAAATATTCTCCCTTTGTTCCTCCTTATTAGTCACTATATCAACTTTTGTCATTCTCTGTTGGCCACTTTTAAAAGTTGATCTCTCCTGAAAATTCCTCTGAACTGAACCCCTTTCTGAGTTGGCATTAGTTGTGGAGCTCTGAGCAAAATTAGGTTAGTTCTTCAGTTCATATCAACTTATGAATTTTTCTTCTTCGCATTAGGCTTTCCAGAATGATTGTTGGTGTCACTTCTTCCAAACGCTTTTTCTTGTGTGTCTTTACACTTCTGAGTATGTTAAAAATCATTTTTCACCTCGCCTAGCTCTCTCCACCAACACTAAATAGTCTTCAATCTTAAGTGAAATTTGTGGTTGTCTAATTAAATCCTTCAATCGAAACAAGAACCAATGAATCTTGTGAGTATTTGGAACCGAAGTGCATACCTTGAATGCCTAGTAAATCTGCCTTGTACTGTATTATCAAATGATCACGATGTACCAGCCGAATAAACTTGTTCCGCATGTCTCCTAGCTGACAATTATATGATTCAGTCTTTAAAGACTGTCATACACTCCTCCCACCGCACCAAGTGGTTAGTTCTACCTTGAAAACTATGCAACCGTCCTTGCCACATATTTCAGTCTCCCTCAAAGGCAAAAGTGGCAAGTATCACATCTTCTCTGGTAGACAAGAGAACCTATCTATAATCTTTTTCGTTCTCATCAGCTAGTTCTCAGCCTCCATTGGACTTCCTCCTCCAAAAAAGAGAGGCGGCTTCATGTCTCAAAATAGTTTCAAACATTTGTCTATCTGGTCTCTCCCACTAGAATCGACTTGAGATGAGTTTTTAATCATTCGAGTCACTGCAATCATCATCTTAGGAAAAAACAATAGTATTGATGTTAATATAATGGGATATATCAAATTCTACATTATCATTCTTGACTTATTCGTCCTGATCATTCATAATTATGAAATAACATCAAAATAATTTAAATATTCAATTTAAAATTTTATTTTATTATTTATAGTTTAATTCAATCATCATAATGACTTTCATTAAGATTTTTGTTGTTTAATTTAAATATTCCTCTGATACACTTTTGTTACGACCTGACCTGGGACATAGAATTAATTAAAGTGGGAATGGAAGTCAGACAGTGAAATCAAGTTTTTTATTCTTCTTTTTCTATCAATAATAATTTACTATTATATATTAATTCAATGAGCCAATAAATGAAACAATTAAATTGACCAATGACAAGTTACCCTTTAGGTTGTTCTTCTTGCCTTTTGTAAACATTATATATTCTAGGATTCATTTTATTCAAAAGCTTAATCCTAAAATAAACTTTAAAGCTACATAATGAATTATTAAAGATAACTCAGTATCAATCACACTTCTAAACTATATTAACCCAAAGAAAAGAAAACAATATATATGCCGAACTTTCATATTTCACTATAGAAGATCTTATAATAATATAATGTATGTGTCTATAATATTTTTTAAATGAAAATAACTTTAACTTTGGTATGCATTAACTTCTGTTTTTTTTTAACGTTTAATCTCTAACTTTACTTCTACTTTTTTGCTATTAACATTCACATATATCTTATAACCACTATCAAAACATAACCTAACACAATCATGACCGATATTATTCCATTGTCATAGTAGTTTGTGATCTGATTTACATGATTTTTTTGAGGTGAAAAGTTGCCCACTCGCCCCTGTTCGATATTTGCCTGTCGGCACAGTGATTAACGATTTAATCATCACGATTGTCTGGGGTGGTAGAATAACATCTACGTGTGTGGGGATACTGGTGTCCGCTGTTTGTACTATAAGGGGTTGAACTCCTCTTAACATGCACATATAATAATTCATATATACACTACTTTATTCTTCATATAATACATTCTTTTCTTATGAAATATTATCTCTATCTACTGATGAATAAATACAATCTTACTAAATTTATAGGTCATGTAATAAACTAGTATATGCATATATAGTGAAATCTACATATCATGTAGTCATAAGACTTCATCTTAGGAAAACTATAATGTAACTATTTATATGCATATTTTTTATCTAATAATATGAAGTATCTATTATAATCTAAATTTCACACAAACAGAGTATAAATGAAATTAAGCAAACATTTAGAAATAGTGAAATTACTGAAATTAGTAATATAATTACTCACCTCAATCTTGCTTGTTTGTCTTACCGATTCTATATCTTCAAATCTTATAGGTTCAAATGTTTTTCAATCTTAATTGTTGTTATAAATTAATATTTTATTAAATATTAATTTTCAATTAAATAAATCAAACTTTAAATTTAATTAAACTATACATTTTTTCTTCAAAGTGATTCACTCCTCGATCTTGAACTGAAAGTTCCTTTATTCAATTACTTGTTGATTTCATTTAAATCAACTTTTAACACTTAGTAAATAAACACACACACACACACACATATATATATGTATATCTGAAGAAGAATGACAGTGTGATACTCTCCCGACAAGAAGGACAGTAGGTATCTATCCAACTCGGGAATTTAATGGATGATATTTTGGTCTCCTCGCGAATGGAGAAACACTTCAAATTTTGATTTCTGGACGCGCTACAAAAATCAGGGGCAGAGGGAAGCCTTGGCGACCTCATCCTTTTTAGTTGCTTGTTTTTCTTTTGTTTTATCTTTTGTATCGCTCTGTTTGAGCTTTATTTACTTTTTGTTTCTTATGAGTCGAGCTCAATTTTTTGGGTCTTCTCATACTACTTGTTTTGTACCCATTTTATTTCAATGAAATAGGCCCTAGGGCTCTTTTTTTTTAAAATAAAAATGTATGTATGTATATATAAGGCAATAACATAAAATATAAATAACCCTCTACGATTGGTACAGTAACGGGAGGATGGAACAGTTGTATTGACAACTGCGGGTGTTGACCTCATTTTTTGAGGTCTTATTTTCCCCTCCTTAGAGCCTAGGATCTAGCCTTAGGATTCTCTCTTGACCCTCCTAAAGGACTAGATCTTAGAGTGTCTGTTTAGAGCATTGCAGAATTATCCAGATTTACTGCAGATAAGCGAACTTATTCGAATAATCTGTTGATTAGCGAGCTTATCCCGATAGTATCTTGCTATTGCTTTGGTTATTTGTTTGGAAAACAGCTGATTCTGGATAAATGACCATTCTGCCCCTGTTTTGGAAAAACTGTTTAGTTGTTTGATTTGTGCGTTTGAAAATAGCTAATTTGTAGATTTTTCTAGATAAATGACAAATCAGATAAACAGATTAGCATAAAATGATTAACAAATTTCATGACATCGCAAAATTAAAATCCATACGAGTTAACTCGATCACTTTCCTTACGCTATGGAGATTTGACACAATAATTCATATGGTAGTTTCCATGAGGTTACTTCATCAAAATACACACAACAATTGAATTTCCAAGGATGGAGAGCATACAAACAACAATTGAATGCTTCTTGATGTCTCAAACCGAGACAATTGCAAACTATGTGAAAGATGCATATATGCATGGTCAAATGAGTTCAGATTGGGCTCTGTAAAACAGAGAGATAAGGGGAGAGGGAGAGGGAGAGGGAGAGAAACGAACAAACAAACACTCCAATTATAAAATTAGCAAAGCCTAATTCCCATAATCTCCCAATTTATTCAAGGGATTCATCAATCAGGACGCCTTAAACGGCAATGAACGGTAGCCCTAATGCCCGAGAACCCACTTCTCAATCCAAAACCAAAAGAAGGATGAAAAACAGAGATAACAAAACAAAAGAGCAAAAAAAACTCACTATCATGGTACACGCTGAGTTCCAGGGCAGAAGTCAAACTTTCGCCTTTCCAGCAGAGAAGAAAGCCCTCCTACAAGACGGTGAAGGAACACAAGGTGAAGAGAAACCTTTCTCCGGCAGTGCGAGACGAGGAGGAGAGGAGATGGGGAGATGGCGAATGAATCAACGAATCCGTCCGAAAGGAAGGCGAAGGAGAAGGTCAAGATCACTCAGGACAGAGAGAGCGAGAGCGAGGGCAAATTTCGTCTTTCGCTCGAAATAAATGCGGACCACGCCGTCTTGCTGGCGTGCCGCTTCTACTACAAAGTAGAAAACGAGTTTTTAAAAATGCTTCTAAAAAGTTTTTTCCAAACGGACGGTGTCGTTTTTCAAAACGCCATCGCTGTGAATATGCCCTCCCAAACGCACACTAAGACCCACACCACATAGACTTCAAACCACTTCTTGACCCATTTTTGTGAAGACCTCGCATGAGCAGTTCCAAGCACTCAACTCTTAATTGTAATAGCTAAGGACCAACATGTTGAGGGCCCAAAAGTGAGTTCCTATATGATAAGGAGGCTTAAGGTGAACCCATCGTGGCTCGGCTGTGCAAACACTACAATTCACACATTCAACGCTCATAAACGTAATAGTTCACGTCATTGACACTCACACACATTTCATCGTTAATTAAACAAAAGTCAATTTTCAAAATGATCCGTCAAGAATCTAAAATTTGAAGAAAAATTAAATTTGATACATTTTTTTTGCCCGACTGTCGGCAAACTTGTCTGAACGACCCCGGATGATAAAACAGACTGCGTGAGCGCGTTCGGGACATCGACTTTAGTTAGGAAGGACACCCATATTACTATGGTTCTGCGGGCGAGCAAACTACACGGAAATCGATGCATATTAACTTTAATTATAGGAAGTGAGTTTAGGCACAACCCAGGTGCAATTTGGGTTTGATCCGGATTGAACACGAGCTAATTACCTCAGTTCACACAATTCGTAATTTCTTTTTTTGAATTTCAAAATTAATCGCTTAATCTCGTTTTAATTGAATTTAACTAAGAATTATTAACGGCCAAATAAAACTCCTCCACCATTGAAACTAATCAATTACCCGCCCATTGTTGCATAACGGTCATTATGGAATCCTGATATACAAAATTGCTTGCCACCTCCCTCGCTGGACAGCTCGCCTGCTTCGCCTCTTCCCCCTCTGCACCGAAAGCTCTCCCTCGCCTCTTCTTCCTGCTCGGAGCACTCCACCGCAACTCTCCCTTCTGTCTCTCCCTTCCTCGCGCTCGAGATCCGTCGGCCTCCCTCTTCCTCGCGACCGAACCCAGACTTCCTCTCCTCTCTCGCCGAAGACCCTCGTTCGACTCCCTTTCCTCTGCACCGAAGCTGTTCGACCTCGCTTCTCTTCGCATACGCTCGCTCGCCTCCTCTCCTCTGCACCGAAATCCACTCGCACCGCTCGCACCGTTCGCTCGCTCTCCCCACGCCGAACAGCCTGGAACCCAGCTCCCTCTTCCTTGCGACCGCACCCAGCTCCCTCTTCCTCTCTCGATCGTAGCCCTATCCGCTCGCCTCTGCCTGCTTGTCTCTATCCCGCCTCCTTCCTCCTCGGGACCCGAAGCCGCTTCCTCGCTCGACAAGCTGCTCGCCTAACTCCCTCTCTTGCATGACCAACTGCTCGATCCCGCCTCCCACTTCCTCACGCAGAAGAAGCCTCGCTCGACCCCCACCCGCTCGCCTCTCCCTCTGCACCGAAACCCTCGCCTGCTTTACACTCCGCCTCATCTCTTCCGCGTTCGACTCCTTCCTCACTCGACTCCCTCCTCCAGCTAGGCTTGCCGTCTCTCTCAACCGAACGCCTCCCTCCAGCTAGACTCCTCTCTTTCTCTTGACCTGGATCGCTCGGCTGACCCTTTCTCACCCGCATTGGAGGTAGTAGGGGTAGAAAAACAAGGAGCACAAAACTTCTTCGAGCTTCTGAAATGCTTGGTGCACAGAACCTTATCAATTACAGTAATTGATAAGAAGTCTTGTCTTGTCCCTATTCTTGCTCATTTTATCTATATAATACATGCCATCTAAGAGTTAGGAAGATTTGCATACATACCAAGGCAATTCATTTGCATTTACATGCCTAACACCTGAACTTCTATTTTGATTGCGTACATATATTGTCTTTCCTATACTTAGAAGTCATATGCAAGCTTTCATGTGCATTTCATTCATGGAATGACTGTTTGGAAAACATATGATTTTTTTTTTGTCATTTCTCTTGGAAATAAACCTTGATGATGGAAATACAAAGTTTTCTTTATTCTTTCATCTGGAACAATCTGAAAGTTTTATAGTTTGTTATCTTGAAGATATGGAAACATTCTTATTTATGAAGATTTTTTAGGTTTAAAACTACTGTTTTGAAGCAGTTTATGTACTGTTTTGGTGTCTTTAAATGTAGACTTTGTGCCCCTTTAAGTGCTTATTTTGGAGCCCTTAAACACTAGTTTTGGGGCTGGTTACACACCTTTTTTGGGATTGAATAAGTGCTGATTTTTAAGCCTTTAAAGGCACGGTTTTTGGGACTGTTTAGGGGCTTGTTTAGTTGCTGTTTTGGGGTGTTTGGTGGCTGATTTGAATGCAGTTTTGAGAGCCTTTAAACATTGACTTTGAAGCCTTTAAATGCACGGTTTCTGGGATTGTTTGGGAACTTGTTTTGCTGCACTTTTTGGTTCTATTTCGTGGCTTTTGGGCTGCACTTTTGAGTCAATATGGTGGTTTTTGAACTTCGTATTTAGGTTGAATTGGAAAACTTTCGGATCGATTAGAGCAGTCTTGGTATAAATTTAAGCACTCTTCTCGGGGTAGATTTAATTACAATTGTTTAAAGAATTTAAACGCTTTTAGGCCGATTCACTTGTTTTTTCCCCTCTTGGTTTTGTTAGTTTTAGAAGTTGGCCGGTCTTCTTTTTTTGTTTTGTCTCTTTTGTTAAATGATTAAGTCAAAATGAGAAATTTTGATTTAATTATTTGGAAAACACTTAAACATATTTGAAGATTAGTTGAAAACACTTAGTTGAGGGTAAAACACCATAATCACTTCAAGCTCAGGTTAAAGTGTAGGCCCACTAGATTTTATGAGCACTACATATATCGTAGTTCACCTACCTAATTTTTGAATGAATGTTGAAGCTAGACACTCAACCTTAATTTACAAATTGATTAAAATACTAAATATGAGGGTAAACCAAAATGTGGTTCATGACTAACTTAATTAAATCAAATAGTGAAATTCCCGCAATGACTTAAGCTATAGTGAAACCCAATGCTTTGGGATTCGAGCTTGAACATTACGCTCAAATCCTCCTGACAATTGGGGCATTGCTAATGTCACATATAAATCACATATTCCTGATCCTTTATAGTGACATCGTGTTTTGTTTTACTCGTTTGTGTTGTTTTTATATGATTTGTTTAGATTTTCTTGTACCGGATTTTCTAGCAATTTAGTAAAATTTCCCGCACTTTACTGTTCTATTTGCTGCACTATTTACTTTACGAAATTTGTAAAACTCCTAGGATAGAGAACAATAGGACAAATGTTAGGAAGTACCCTACGACAGACCCTCAGACCCAATCATTGCATTTACACCATAAAAACTTAAACCTGGAGTAGCTATGCTACAGAGCTCGGCGCAAACTTCGTGGGCAACACTACGAGGAGCATGGAGTAAGCCATAAATGGAGGTGGTCGACATTCTACAACAGCAAAAACAAGATCTGCATCAACTAAACCATTCTTTACAATTAAACAACAAATCCATAGGACCTCGAGGTAGTTTGTCCAGCGCGATGTAAATCCTCACTCTCCTTAGGCTTCTGCATAACCACGTTGCGCAATTTAAGTCATAACCCCTTTTAGGATTCCGAGGTTGTCCGCCTGATGCGAGGTAAATTCTCCTATCTTTTTAGGCTATTTGTACGATCCTATATCGTGCAAGCGTAAGCCCTCAAAGTCAATAATTGGCAAGATTGAAATACTTAAGTAACATCATATCCAAAATATAGCCACACAGTAGGATAGTTTAGGAAGTCACTGAGGGCTCTCTTCAGGATCTGTAACGTCCCCAACTGTTTCTTTCGACTCCTGAAAATAATCGTTCCTATTTAAGTCTTTCCCACTTGATTTTTCACGTCATACCTTGAAAACCAAAATCTTGAATTCTTGAATACTAGTACATTCAATGATTATCGAGGGTTTTTTCAAGTATCCTCAGTCATTTAGGATGTAATTAACTGTAGAGGGCTTGCCCTTATAGGGAACTTGGAACCCAGTTAAAATAAACTCTACCTAATCCTTATATTAGGTAAGGGACTTGTCGGTCACACATAAAGTATTTGCAGATTAAACGGATGCCACAAATCTCTTAGTTTGTATGATTGGGTCTATCGTCGAGATATATAATTATTCTTCGAGAATGTGTAGCATTCGCGGTATCGGACAAGATTATATAAACTATTAGACAAATAAGATCCATTTGGTCTTATTTTTGAAAATTAAAACGCACTATTTTCAAAAAAAAAAAATATTTACCTTTTATATTAAATTAAATTTAAAAATTATTTTCAAATAAAAAAGTTGATTAACAACTTTTGGCGACTCCGCTAAGGATTAAGTCATCTCTCCGTTTTTGATCAGGATGTTTTATTTTCATACATCGGCAGCGTGTCCATGTCCCTTGTAGGCCAGACTGCCATTCCTCTGTTGACATACTGTGCTTATTTCTTCCTTAAGCCGGTACAGTCAACTTCTTTTTGATTCTGGAGCCATCTGTTTAATTATCCTTAAACAGAGGGGTTCCAGAATCTTCAAGGTTTTAAAGTGAGATGGACCTCCAATAGACCTGGTAGGTTAGGAGCGGTCTATCGAAACGAGTTCGATACACAATCGACCCCTTCCAATCTCGGACTGGGTCTTACGCTTCATTTCTCTGTGAGTTTGACTTGTTATGGACGAGTTAAACAAAAACTTCTCTCTCACAACCCTCCATTTAAACTCCAAACAAAACACAAATTTGAAACAAAATTCACGTGAATAAATTCAAAGGATACCCAGTTTATAAGACATGTGTGTTAACTTGAGTACCCCACTAAAGCTACAAGGCTCGAGACGTTATTGAGGCTCTATTTGGAGTTGCTGACTTTCCAGTTTCACTGTAATTGCATTGCATATTCTTGTGAAAGTTCATTGTGGTGAATACTTGCTAGTTGTTTGTTGCAGTTGTGTGAAAACACTTGTGGGGCAACTGTTTTTGAAAAAATGACCATTCTGCCCCTGTTTAGTTAAATTGTTTGGAACAAAAGCATGAAAGTCTTATATATTATACTTCAGAACAAAAAATTCACTTTACAAGCTAAACATATTTCAAAAATATACTTTTAGGAGCATTTACATCCATTCCATACAATTTTTACGAATTAGACATACAAAATATATATTAAATTTTATGTATTATACATACAAAATATATATTAAATGCTAATTATGTAAATCTTCCTATAATATATTTATAAGCATAACGATTATTAGCCATATCATTGTTGGTATGATTCCACGGTGCACATTCAGTTGGAATCAAACTTTGCTACTCAAGTTTTCAATAACTGATAATTACATAAAATTATTTTTTCATTGGAAAATTTGTTTGAATATGTCGATTATGGGCAAAGATATAATGCAAGCAGTCACACATATCAATATTAGCTGAAGCTGAGCAACAATTCCAACCATATTTGAATCACAGTAACACATAAGCCGCTTTATTGTGTATTGCATTAAAGATCTTACAACTTTATTGATATAAAAATAATCTATGATATAGTGCATAACTCATAGTTAAAAAAAAAGCTAATAACACCATTATTAGTTGACAATTTCACCAGAACTGGGATCTTCAAATAAATAATTACATAAATACCACTCAATTCCTATGTATTTACATATATAACACCTAAATTTTAATTTTTTTACCAAGATATACATACATCCCAGTCAATTCCTATGTATTTACATATATAACACCAAAACTTCAATTTTTACAAATATGCTAGGTGTATTTCACATTCTAAAGGTTAAAATAGAAATGCTTAAAAAGTGTTATATATGCAAATAAATAGGAATCCCTTAATATTTAGCAAGAAAAGAAAGTCATATGTTGCTGCACCTGCTCCATCAAACCAATCCTCCAATACTTGTAATCCCTTAATATTTAGCACCTGCAACGATGGAAACACATAACCCTTATCATTCCCATGGAATTTACAATCATGTCAATTTGCTTTTGGCATGTTACAAAAGTACGACGACTTGAGGTTGGGAAGCTGCTCCATTTCGCAGAGCTTACACCCTTGTATGAACATATAAACAAACTCTTCAGATTTCTGTATGGTTTAAGATTTACAAGCACAATCACACCTATGTCAGAATTAACAATGTTCCGTAGGCTTCCAACTCCCCTGCATGATTTCCATTCATTAACAGTTTTGCCCCAATTCAAGAATAAATCTGGGGGTTTTCTCTTCTCAAATAAATCTGTAGTGCAAGCCTCTCTAGCATCCTTCAAAATTTTCATGAAAATATATTTTTAGTTTGTGCAACTCGCTCATATGTTCCAAATCCCTTATTCTATAGCCATTTTCATTCTTAACACTAAACTCATTTAGTTCTTGGAGTGACATTAATTTCCCAATTCCAGGTACGCCAGAGGATAAAAAAGTTCAAATGAATGTGTCAGTGGCGTGGCACCTCATGTGCTAAAGCAAGATGAGTTCCACCTAAATTTCTTAAACCTTGCAGGAAAAAAAAATTGGAAACAATGGATGAATTTCTATATAAGTTGAGTTCCACTATCATGCACAATAAACTTCACAAGCAAAGCATCTATGCCTTATGGTGATGGATTTCTATTTTAAGTTCTAATTTTGGATCCCTTAAACATTATTTTTGGGGCGGTTACACACCTTTCTTGGGATTGAATAAGTGCTGATTTTTAAGCCTTTAAATGCATGGTTTTAGGAGCTGTTTAGGGGTTTGTTTGGTGCAGTTTTGGGGTGTTTGGTGGCTGATTTGAGTGCAATTTTGAGAGCCTTTAAACACTGATTTTGAAGCCTTTCAATGCACGGTTTCTGGGATTGTTTGGGAACTTGTTTTGCTGCACTTTTTGGTTCCATTTTGTGGCTTTTTGGCTGTACTTTTGAGTCAATTTGGTGGCTTTTGGACTTCATTTTTAGGTTGAATTAGAAAACTCTCGGGTCGATCAGAACAATCTTGAAATAAATTTAAGCACTCTTCTCGGGGTCGATTTAATTATAATTGTTTAAAGAATTTAAACGCTTTTAGGCCGATTCACTTGTTGTTTCCCCTCTTGGTTTTGTTAGTTTTAGAAGTGAGTCGGTCCGCTTCTTTCTTTTGTTTTGTCTTTTTTGTTAAATGGTTAAGTCAAAATGAGAATTTCTGATTTAATTATTTGGAAAACACCTAAAGATATTTGAGGATTAGTTAGAAAACACTTAGTTGAGAGTAAAACACCTTAAATCACTTCAAGCTCAGGTTAAAGTGTAGGCCTCCTAGATTTTATGAGCACTAGCTAGGTGGTAGTTGACCTAACAAATTTTCGAATGACTGATGAAACTAAACACTTTACCTTAATTCACAAATTGATTAAAATACTAAATATGAGGGCACACCAAGATGTGGTCATGACTTAATTAAATCAAATATTGAAATTCCTGCCATGACTTAATTTACAGTGAAAGACAATGCTCCGAGATTAGAGCTTGAACATTACGCTCAAGTCCTCCTGGCAATTGGAGACATTGCTAATTTCACATAGAAATCACCTATTTCTGATCCATTATACGTGACATCATGTTTTGTTTTACTTGTTTGTGTTTTTTTTATATGATTTGCTTAGATTTCTCTATACCGGATTTTCTAGCAATTTAGTTAAGTTTCCTGCACTTTACTGTTCTCTTTGCTGCATTATTTACTTTACAAAATTTGCAAAACACCTAGGGTAGAGAACAATAGGACTCATGTTAGGAGGTACCCTACTGCAGGCCCTCGGACCCAACCATTGCATGTACACCATAAAACCTTAAAGCCGAAGTCGCTACGCTACGGAGCTTGACGCACACTTCGTGGGCAGCACGATGAGGAGCATGGAGTAAGATATAAGTGGAGTTGGTCGACATTCTACAACAACTAAAATAAGATCTGCATCAACTAAATCATTCCTTACAATTAAACGACAAATCAATAGGACCTCGAGGTAGTTCATCCAGCGCAACGTAAATCCTCACTCTCCTTAGGCTTCTGCATAACCACGTTGTGTAATATAAGTCCTAACTCCTTTTAGGTTTCCGAGGTCGTCTGCCTGATGCGACGTAAATTCTCCTATCTTTTTAGGCTATTTGTAAGATCAGATATCTTGCAAGTGTAAGCTCTCAAAAATAATAATTGACAGGATTGAAATACATAACTAACATCGTCTCCAATACACATCCACACATTAGGATAGTTTGAGAAGTCACTGAGGGCTCTCCTTAGGTTCTGTGACGTCCCCTACCATTTCTTTCCTTTGCCTCCTGAAAATAATCGTTCTTATTTGAGTCCCACTTAATTTTTCACGTCCTACTGTGAAAACCTAAGCATTGAATTCTTGACGACTAGTACCTCCGATCGTTATCGAAAGTTTTCTCAAGTGACCTTAATCATTTGGGATGTAATTAACTGTAGTGGTATGCACTTATAAGAAAATTAGAACCCATGTAAAATAAACCCTACATAATACTTATATTAGGTAGGAGAATTTGTCGGTCACACATAAAAGTTTCACAGATCAAACGGATGTCACAATTATCTTAATTTGTATGATTGGGTCTATCGTCGAAGTATACACTTATACTTCGAGAATGTGTAACATCCGCGGTATCAAACACGATTATATAAACTATTAGTCAAATGAGATCAATTTGGTCTCATTTTTCAAAATTAAAACGCATTATTTTCAAAACAAAAATTTACATACCTTTTATATTGAATTAAATTTAAAAATTATTTTCAAATAAAAAAGTTGACCGATAGGAGGTAAAAGGCCGAAAAGGCTGGTGGTTCTGGGAGGAGTCGGACAGGTGGCCTAATGGTGTTGGAGTGGACTGGTGCTGTTGGAAAGAAATCGGAGGGGACAGTAAGGCTGGCGAGCTGCTGGGAGGGCCATCTAGAGGCAGGAAAGAGCTGGAAGGGTTGCTGGTAGGTGTTCGATGGGAAAGATAGCGGTTGGAAGGAGTTCTGAGGGGAAGAGCAGGTTGCAGAGGCTGGAGGGGAGCAAGAAGATGCCTGACTGAGGGAAACGAAAGTATGGCAAGATATATACCTTGTTGGTGTCGAGCTACAGCTAAAGCACCACTTGGACCCTTAGAACGGTCACTACCTAGTACGAGAGACAGCCGTAGCACTTCATCGCCTTCAGATACAACCCTTGAAGGGAACAAAGCCAGCGGCGGTAATTTGAATTCAGAAATCCCTTAACTCAAAAATTTGATGAACTCTGAGCATACCACCTCTTTTTATAATGAGGCTTAGGACTTATTTAAGCAATGTTGTAAAATAAGAAAGAAAATAAAATTAATAAGAATTCATAATTTAGGTAATATTTATAATAAGAAAAATTTACAATAGACAAAGACTAATAAAATACTAGAAATTCTGAATTGGCAAGTGCTAAGAAGGAAAGATGGGAAAATAAAAGAGGGAATAAGAGGAAAAGGAAAAGAGAGCGACTGCCTCTATTGATTATGAGATGACGGACCTTTCTGTTTTTGATGCAATGGGTGTAGAAAATACTGTAGCAGTCACTGCAAATTTCCTATATCAATATCAGTCTGTATGACCGTTTGAATAATGAGTCTCTCCTTCATCTGGGGGAAGATGATGTATCTCACATTGGTCCTCAGCTGTCTGCTCCTCGCCGACCTCTATGACGGTGCCATGCTCGGTAAAAGATACGATTCGGCTCGTCGGGCAGCTGGAGGATATGTACCCAAATCCGTGGCATCTGAAGCATTTTCTGGCGGGCACTGTAGTCGGCTTCTTCTCATTGGGGGTGGCTTTATCCATATTTAAACCAATTTTCTCAACTTTCTACGGCATGCTCCTGCTGGCGTCTCCAACTATGTGTGACAGCTTGACTGGTGGTGGTTGCTTGCTCTGCTTCTGCTGATTCTCCACTTTCAATGCAAGTATTCGGAGGTCCCCCAGCGTCCAATATGGTTGTAGCTGCACCACATTGCTAATACTAGATTTCAGGCCCTCAAGGTTTCTGGCTACTTTATTCTACTCTGTCTCTGTCTGATCGCACTTCAGCTATAAGTGGTCGAATTGAGCTATGAACTCCTCCACTGAAAAGTCCCTCTGCTGCAGATTGTGGAGTTTCAGAAATATGTCCTGACTTTAATGAGAGGGAAGAAGATATTTTTTTTGCATGTTTTCATCTTTTGCCACCTAGTAATCTTATCGCAGCTTTCTTGTCTCTTTTGTTGATGTACGTTCTCCCACTATAGGTAGGCATTTTTCTTCAATTTGATGACAACTAATTTGACCCGCCTCTCTTCAGGCATCTCCTTGTATTCGAAGATTCACTCAACTGCCTGTAGCCATTTAATGAATTCTTCGAATCCATGCTCCCTTCAAACTCGAGCAAATCCGCCTTGATTCCGTGGACTCGGTGTCCTCCAAATGACATTTCTTTACAAAAAGTTTCCCTGTGGGAGGGATTCAGATAGCCCTCTCTAGGGGTCCTCTGGTACTGGATTCCGAAATGACATGGTCTGTCTTCTACATTGGTGAAATTATCCCTATGGAAGGGATTTATATCCTCTTCTCTCTCTCTCCCATTCAACTCTCTAGGTTATGGCCGAAGGTAACGTTTTCCTGTGTCATCTCTTCAATCTCTGCAACTCTCAATTAGAGGCAATGGAGCTCTCGTAGTATCTTTTTCAGGGTAGGTTCGGGGCATATTTCTAGTTGGCGGCATTATTGACGGTTTGGGATCTGTGAAAAAAAAGGAGAAGAGAAATGAAAAAGAAGAACAAGTCGAGAAAAGGAAAAAAAAGAAATTTATTGCGGTGGTTTGGGTAGGGACGGATGCTAGGGAACCTCTAGTTGATAGGACTAGGGTTGGGCTAGCTCTGATACTAAATGATACCGATGGAAACCAAAATTACAACTCAAAATTGCAACTATTATTACGAGCCGACACAAGGTTACAATGACGATTTTTCAACAGGAAATAACATAGCACAGGGAAACAATAAACAACAACAAGGACTGTTGAAATAAGAAAAAGGCAATAACGTAAAATAAGATTTACTCCTTTGCGATGGGTATGACAGAGGAAGGATGGAACAACGGTGTTGGTGGTCGCTATTAAAAGGCCGGAAAGGTTGGTGGTTGCTGGGAGGAGTCGGGTAGGTGGCTTGATGGTGTCAAGGCTGGCGGGCTGTTACGAGGGCCGGCCAGGGTCAGGGAAGAGCTGGAAGGGCTGCTGCTAGGTGGTTGACGAGGAAAATAGCGGATGGAAGGAGTCCTGAGGGGAGGGGCAGAGCTGGCGGTGGTCGAAGAGGGGCTGCGATGGCTGGACGGGAGCAGGTATGTGTCTGACAGCAGGGAAACTGAAGTATGGTAAGATAAATGCCTTGTCGAGGTCGCGCTATAACCGAAGCACCACTCGGACCCTTGGAGATGGTCACCACCTAGGACGAGGAACAGTCGGAGTACTTCCTTGCTTTCGGATACAGCCCTTGAAGGGAACGACGCCGACAGCGGTATATATTGCTTATACAATTTTTTTGTGCCGGTGACTCTTGCACTCCTTTTATGGTATTTTAGGAAGAAGATATAATGTGTGTTTCTTGACATGGTGGGAGAAGAAAATTGGATCGCTAAAAGAAATAAGTCTGCTTATGCGTCATTTTGAAACAACAGAGAAATCTTGTTTGTAAAGTTTGTACGTATGTGCATAGATCTTGACATGAATTCAGAAATCACTTTTAAACTCAAAAAACTGAAAAACTCTAAACATGTCGCCTCTTATTTATAATGAGACTTAGGATTTATTTGAGGCATTGTTTTAAAATAAGAAAAATAATAAAAATAATAAGAATTCATAATTTAGGCAATGTTTACAGTATGAAGAATTCATAATAGACAAATGCTAATAAAAATAATAGAAATTCAGAATTGGCAAGTGCTAGAAAGGAAAGATGAGAAAATGAAAGAGGGAATATAAGGAATAGGAAAGGAAGGGGGAGCAAGGGCAGCAACCCCCCTTGAGGACCGACCGGTCCAGCTTGAACAAGCCGACCCTCATAGTCCCGCGGCAATATAGATAATTTCTTTAATTAAAATGAATAAATAAGGTTGAATAACATTTTCAGGAGAAAAATCTTATTAAATGAATAAGGTTTTTCATATATCTTTGTCAACGCCGCCGTGAGATCTACCGTGTTTTTCTCATTCACTATATTCAATGCAACAGATGAGGAAAGTGACAAACGGATCAAATATTGGGTCATTTTTTTGAGCACTTCTCATTCCTTCGTAGTCATAGACTTAAGCTTCTTGATGATTCTTTGTAGTGGTAGATATAGTTTTCTCTGGTATTACAAATCCTCCACTTGCATTCTCCAGAACTTAAAGTTTAACCAATTGAACTTCTCTACTTTATACATTGCTTCTTCGGCCATTGTTCCACTCGAATCAATTAATCTCCGCTTTGATACCACTTGTTGTGATAGAATCTTATGTATACTTCTAGGATTTTGATTAATTAGAAATCAAAACCATACCACAAAATATGGTCATATAGATTCTAGAAATCCGGAACAAGAAATCGAACAGAAGCACAAAAAAATAATTTAAAAAAAACACACTAAGATTTAATATGGAAAAACTTGAGAACAGTAAACAACCAAATAGCCAAATCAACAAGAAATTTCCACTGAAATCATAAATGTACAGAAATAATTACTCAGATCTTCTGTCTACACAATGAAACTTACAAGACTTTGCTTCAAACTCTTTCTGTAGATCTCACAAGATAAATTGCACGTTAATATCCTCATCAACTTTTCTCTCCTTCACGTGAATCTTGTCGAAACATCACACGCGAGAGTCGTCCCTTCATCGCTTGAATCGAAAGCTTTACACTGAATCAGAAGAGAGAACTGTTGCTAGCCCGCCCTATTCCTGGGCCCGTAGGAGTGTCGCGCTCTTTGGAACCGGGCATATATGTGCTTGATATGTGGCGTGGGGCGCTGTAGATCCTGGCGTGGGTGCGCCACACTCTGTGTCTGCAAGCGCAGGGGCGCCGTCCAGGCTCTGGTGCGCCGCGCTTGAAACTTTTCTTGGTCTTTCCTGCTGTTGCCAATCAGACTTCATACACAACACAAATCTCGTCAAACTACTTAGTTAAACAACTTAAATAATACCTATGTCAGTTCTGATAAACTATAAATCCAATTATTTATAGTAGTAAGGCTATATTTTCAATCATTAACATCTAATTATACGATTAGTTAGATTTGATTGAAACTTGATACGGCTCAAACCTGGTAAAATAATTAATAAACAAGTTTGAACATATATTTAAAACTTGGATTATGATAAGCCTTGGCTCAAAGTCTATAAAGAAATTTATGAATGAGATTGAGAAAGGTAGCATCCCGCTCCACATAGTTCTTCTTTAATCTCAAGTATGATGTTATACTCCTAGTTGCTCTAAAGGCTCTAATGAATCTCCTTTAATGCATATTAAAGTACACTTAAGATCAATAATAAAATGTGTTGCCTTGCCTACAGGGCAAGGTCATTCGATCCATTGTTTGGTCGACTTCATTTTATAAGATATAAGTTCTGTATGTAGGTATGCGAAAAGCTACAACTGAAAGGTCTGCCCTTCCATGTAACTCTCAAATATTGCAATAAGTGATAGATTTTAAACTGAACTCAGAACATCAAATGTAAGTTAAGAATCTACATGAAGTTTCCGGGCTTTCCAATTGGGTGCTATTTTAACTCAATTAATTGTGTTGATGCAATGACACCAATCAAATAAAATTATACTAAATAGACCACCTTGCCTATACAGTATGGTCGTCAAACTTATCACATGGCTTTACTCTTCTCCAAGATTGGAAGTTTCACTTATGAGCCTTCAATGAATCTAAGTTCTATCACAATTAATTTGGGTTCGCATGTTTAATCAAAATTCTATATAGGGATTAAAAATTTTAAGGAACTATACTTATAAATGGATAAGTTGGTGTTTCTTCTTCTACACCACTCTGTCAGTTACTATTGATTTTGAAAAAAAAAACAGTTGAGCTATAGAATGATGAGATATTAGTCGTCAAAAACAAGTTGGAAACTATAAGCAACATGATTAAGGCTATCAAGAAAAAAAAAGACCATTTTTTTGTGATGAGCTTCATTAATACTTCAGCGAGTTATATAAGTTAAGGATATCCCAATTAATCTCCAAATAGATGTACCAGATTCCAATTAATAGATTAAACATAAAATCAATGGATCCATTTAATTAATCTCTAAACCTTCTAATGGATATGACCTTCATCCCAATTAAGATCAACTTCCAATTGATGCAACTCTATTATAATTAATTTCATCATCCATTGGATTTAAACCTTAACCCAATTAATTGGGTTGACATACAATAAAAAAAGCCCCTTTAGCCAATTTAATTACTCGAACCACATTGTTAATAAGGTAAGGCTGCAAACCCATTACTTGGGTTTCTTTATCCTCAAAGCTAATGCTTTCACTAGTGGACCTTTCAATAGATGTAGGCACTATACTTGATTAAACTTGAGCTAGCCGTTATATTAATAAGCCCATAAGTGAAGAAAACCAAATTCATTAATTAGAACCACAAACCAAAAATTCAACACGTCTTAATTTAATTTTATTTTTTTTATTTGGTCAAGCATCAATTTGTGATTATTTGATGACCAAGTTATGCTCTTGAGCTATTGTCGGTCATGTTCAATGCCCATGAATTGCAAGCGGCCCAACTCAATTATTCAGATTCACTAAATGAAAATTGATCCGACCAACTCTTTGTTGGTAAATTAGTTAACACTAAGCTTAAAACATGCATTTGACACACCCATATTTCTACCCTAATTTGCTCAACACACTTGAAAGTTGGTAACCCATGATTGCTAATTAGAATTTCTAGATATAATGACTTAAAGCCCTTAGACGTAGTTAGACTGTGTTTACTGTCACACCCAACCTAGTTGATAGATTCATGATATTTTGATCGAGTCTATCTCCATAACTCCAAATACCCCCCACTCAATTTAGTTTGCATCTAACTATAAAATCTAAATTTAAAGTATGAGCTCAAGTAGTCTCCTTGATCAAAATAGTCATCTTACTCTGTCATGAGTCATTTTAATCCTAGTTTATAGAGGTGTCAATTTAGTCCTTAGGCATTTTAATTGGAGGATTATTTTTGTCTCCATTGAAAGAGACTGAGGGAATAATTTGACACTTTTATAGAATCCCGAGACTAAAATTACCTAATATACATAGTCAGGGGACAATTTTAGCACTTTAATTTTCTAATTAATTATGGTGACTTGCTCTTATATGGGATCTTAACCCATATCTAAATAAACCCTTGTCTAAATATTAAAAAAAATCTAGTTAAAATAAAGTTAATTAACCTTAAGCTTTATTTTTCTCTCATTTGTCCACCGTGGCTTGGAGTTTTGGTAATTGGCTTCTCCTTAGTGGTTGTTTGTAGAGCATTTTCCAACTCTACGAGAGTAATCTTGATTTTATTTTCTGCAATCCAATGAAAAATTATTCTGTGAATCCAAATTGCTTTTACATCTGAAACTATGGATCCTGAATTGTTGTATTGCATACCCTTTATTTCATTGTGTTATGGTAAAAGTGTCTGTCTTACAAGCCCCATTAATTAAGGCTGATTTTATTTATAATCGTAGTTTCTGTGTGCTTAATGTGGCTAGTTATGAATTTTTTCTACAAAGATAGATATTTTAGATCTGTTGTTTTTAACAAATAGAAACTGTAGGTGTTTTTTTTATTAACTATTTTCATAGGAAATCTTGCATGTGTTAATATATATATATATATCTTTGCACTTCACTGCCTTCCCCTCACATTCTTAACCCCTCCAGCCCTCCAGAGAAAGAGAGCAAACACTATCTGCCAACATCATTAGGCTTTTTTTTTTTTTTGACCTTTTTGGCTGTTAGTATGAAATTTATTTTGTTATTTACCATTTAACCATGCTGTCTTATTATTATTATTATTATTATTGAGATTTTGAATACAGCTGGCCAGTTGTGCTGGAAGATCTAAAGCTTATTTATTTACTTTGTGTTGCCGTCCAGTGATTATAATTAGCTTCGGGATCATAAAATTGACTGAGGAAAATTTCTTGGGTTCTTAGATTTTATATAATACTTATACTAGTAATTGAAGTATAGAAATGTAACAAAATGTCATAAATTATATCCAAGAAAAGTATATATTTGCTTCCATTGTTCCATTGCTCGTCATATTTTGCATGTTTCTGTTTAAAAATCAACCCAGCAATAGCATCTCATAATGTTAACCATCTTTAGAAATGCACGGGTGCATCATTTTTACCTGATCCTGCAAACTTTATGATGGTGCAGTTGTATGGCTTTGCATGCATGCATTGTGCATGTATGTTTGTGTATTTCGATTCATCTCTTTTATTAGAACTTGCAAATAGATTGGAATAACATTGCTCTTTAATATTTTGCTTTTTACTGCTGACTTTTACTTTTCCTTCTGCCCTTTTATCAGGTGCGTAAAATGGCTAATGATACTGGCCTGGATTTCAGTGATCAAATTAATCTATTGGAAAAAAAGTATCAAGAGGTTAGCTTCCCAGAAGTTCTTTTTGTGCTTCACTTCCCTGGATATAGAGAAAGAAAATAACGGTATCTAGTTTTGATTTCACTGTTATTTGCTGCCTTCATGATGGATGAGTATTTCAGTGTTTCCTCGGATATATTCTTGATATACTACTTAATTCAGTCATGCATGTAGACTGGTTTGCATCACTTGATGTGTACTATTTGTAGATGAGAAAGTTCTAGTTATTGTGACGAAATGGTATATATGTTCTTAAATTTGATTTTTTTTAAAAAGGTGAAAAATGATCAATGAAATTATCATGTCTATTATGTGATACTAAACCGACAATTGTTAATTAATATTGCTCAAAGATTTTTAGTTTTCTTTTTCAGATGCAGAAGAACTAGGATATAGATACGGATGTCATTTCTAAAATTATAGCTAGTTGCAAAAATATGAAAGTATCTTGTGACTTTTATGCAATAATAGAGTATCCTAGGGACCTTCAGGTAAATTTTATAGAAGTTATGTTGTATGGAATAAGTATTGGCTATTAATAGCCAAGTTGATTTTGGTAGAAATAGAAATATTTAGATTAATGAGTGGTAAAGCTACAATGGATTGACTTAAAAAAAAGTGTATTAGATTTATGTTTGGCCGTGCCCCTATTAAAATTAAAGTAGTGGAAAATTGATTTAGATGGATTAGCTACGGACAATAGATGGTCGAAGATGCATTGAGAAGATGAATAATTAAAAATACCCATAAATGTTAAGAACGAAAACAGGTATGCCAAAGGTAGCTTATTTAAAATTTTTGGAATAAAATTTTTGTAAAATAAATTTGACACCTTTTATAGCTCCCAATCGGCATGAATGGGGATTGATTATAAAGTAAACGCTTAATTATAGGTATAGGGCTAAGAATGTTGATGGTGATGAAGATGATGATAGATCATGGTCTCTGGCATGCTATTCAATAATTTAAGGTTGCACTATTCAACTTTCTAGGAGCACATAGAAAGGGTGTAGTAATCCTTTAAATACTATTCATATCTCATGCCTATCACATGCAACTCTAAACATGAGTGAATTGTGACCAAAATGGAAGTCTAACCTAATAGTTAGAACTAATCTATTTTGATTGGTATTGACCCTATACCCTTTGATCTTTGATATATGATTCAGAAGAGGAACAGAAAAATTCTATTTTATCGGCAATCTTCTTCCAGCCAATGAAATCAAAAGACTATTGTTTAAATGTTTATTTCTTTTTTTCCCTTTCATTTCACATTTTTAATTTGGTTCTCTCTCTTTGTTATTATCAGCATACATTTAATATATTTTAAAATTGCACTTTTTCCTTAATTTATATGACCTTAAACATTATTGTATTACCATAGTTGCCGTCTCTTCCTAGATGTATTCCAATCGATGAGGTGGAGAGAGTATATCATCCATCTAGTTGTAATCATTAAAGTCGTCTTTATTATATGGATTGAGAGGACTATAGAGGTGTCTAGCGAGGGGATGTGGAGGGTTAGAAGATGGTTTCTATATGGTGATCATTTTTTTCCCCTTTAAATTTGTTATGAAGAACATGATTATGTTCTAGTAAGGGTTGCGCAGACCTACTAACTTTTTGTTCTAGTGGCTGAATTTTTTTTTAAAATTCATTCTAAGTTTGTTGGTGTCCATGGGTGAACTTTACTTTAAGGATTATCATGCTTCCATTCCAAAGTTTGATCATGATATTTATGTCTGTTGAGAGCGTTAGCTTGTGGAGCCTATGCACAAGGCACCCGACGCATATGCTCCGGGTTATAAGTGCTTAAGCTCCCACTTGGGAGCTGCTCTTATTAATGAGAGACCAGAGCATAGGCGCCTATTATGGGGCATCGATACAGAGCACTTGACTTTTATGTGCTAAGTTTGGGCGTCTAAGTGCCTGGTACGGTTACTGCATGAGAAATTGGTTTTTAAGCCAATTTTTAGCATGGACCAGTGAGCTTGTTGTTTTCTTCTTTCTGGATTCTTTGACGAGCATCCCGGTGAAGGTGAGGAGGGTCGAAGTGGCGGATGCGGTGAGTCGGCGTGATTTTTGCGTCGAATTGGAGAGGGAAGATTGTTGGTGCAAGTCCTGTAATTTTCTTCGTGTGAGTGTGAAGAAAAAATTTGTGCAAGTCATTTGTAAAACTTTCTAAGTTTTATAGTGGGATATGTGGTAGTGTGGTTCCATGGTTTCCTCAAATTCTCGGGATTTTCCATATAAAATATTTGTGTGCTTTTTTGGGTGCTTTGATTGTGCTTCTGTGTTAAAATTTTTATTCGAATTTCTTGAATCTTGTGATCCTATTCCACGGCGAAATTAAATAGAGACTCTGTCGCAGTAGTTTTCCATAACAAACTGACATCAAAGCGGAGTTTGATTCGAGTGGGAGCAATGACTGAAGAAACAAGATTCAAATTAGACAAGTTCAATGGGACAAACTTGATTTTCTGGAAGATGCATGTGGAGAATTGGTTGTATAAAAAAAATTTATACTTGCCACTATAAGGAATCACAAGAAAGCCCGAGTCTATGCCTATGGAGGAATGTGAAGTGTTGAACGACGACACTAGGTTTGATAATCAGGTTGACACTCTCCTCACCTGTTGCGTTCAATTTGTGACTGAGAATTATGATGGATCTCATGGCGGTACTGGCCAAGATGTACAAAAAAACCTTCTTCTTCCAATGTGATTTTTCTGATGAAGAAATTATTCAACATGGAGATGGTGGAAGACTCTTTAGTGGTAGAACATTCCAAGAACTACAACACTGTGACGAGCTAGTTGTGTTTATTGAGGATCAAGTTTGATGATGAGGTCAAACCACTGGTGATACTATCTTTCATTGCCGGAAAGCTGGGATGGTTTGGTAACGACAGTGAGTAATTCCTTAGGGACTTTAAAGTTGAACTTCGATGATATCGTAAACCTGGTGTTGAATGAAGAAGTTCACATAAAAGCAGCGAATGATGAATCTTCTGGTTCTGCGTTGAATGCTGATAACAGGGGAAGGAATCTGGACAGTAATACAGGCAGATGCATATCCAAGTCTAAGAAAGAAAAGCCCAAGCCAATTAGAGGTGAAAATGTGATGTTGATATCATGTTGTCGAATGGAGTAGTTTGGAAGTTTACTGAAGTCAGACATATTCTTTGTTTGAAGAGAAATCTTATCTCTATGATTTAGCTGACAAAGTTAGGACTTATGACTACTTTCACAGGTGATTCGTGTGACGAGTGGGGCATTAATGATGGCTCGGGGCAACATTGAATCATCTGATCAATGAAATGGTTGATTTCATTGATTTCATTGGAATTAGGGTGGATGTAGGTCCGTGGCATTGTAGGCTTGGCCATATGAATGAGAAAGGTATGAAGTCCCTACTTTTCTGCAATGTGTTGGTCTGGATTTTTGTGAAGACTGTATTTATAGAAAGCAGAAGGTTTCTTTCTCCAAGTGCAGGTCAGTGGTGAAATCAAAGAAGGAGAGTGCATACTGGGTACAACTCCAGTTCTGTCCATTAGAGGTTTTGTTATTTTGTCATGTTCATTGATGATTACACGAGAAATGTATGGATTTGTTTTTGGAAGTAGAAATATGATGTATTTGAAGCCCTTAAGAAATAGAAGGTTATGGTAGAAAATGAGACAAACTTGAATCTGAAGTGTCTCATATCAGAAAATAGGGGTGATTAACGTGATCGAAAATTCGGGAATTTTTGTGCTACAGAGAGGATCAAGCATGAGTTTATCATCCCAAGGACACCGCAGCAGAATGGTGTGGCTAAGCACATGAATAGAACACTTACGGACCGTGCTAGGAGCATGAGACTACATGCAGACTTGCCAAAACAATTTTGGACAGAAACAGTAAACACAGTTGTTTATTTGATAAACTGTAATCCATCAGTACCTTTAGATGAAAGCTTACCTGAAGAAGCCTGGAGTGACAAAAATGTATCTCTATTTTATTTAAGAGTATTTAAATGTTCTGCATATCTGCATGTTGATGCAGGGTCTAGGAGCAAGCTTGACTCAAAATCTTTGAAGTGCACCTTCATTGGATATGACTAATAAATTTTGCTACAAGTTTTTGGATTATTAGAATAAGAAATTCATTAGAAGCAGGAATGTGATATTCAACGAAATGGAGATGTACAAGGGCAAGGTCAGAACTCAGGACAATCTGTCAACTATTTCTGAGGAATCTGGATATGTGGAGATAGAAGATAGTGGTGACCAGAAAGATGGAGAAAGAAGTAGTGCTTAATCAGAAGAAGCCCTGGAAGTTCCTCAGTCACCTGCTACAGAAGTCAGAAGGTCCAGTATAGTGAAACAACATACAAATGTATTATTCTTCTTTACACTATTTGTTATTAACTGATAGTGGTGAACCATAGTGCTTTGAGGAGGCTACTTAAGTTGAAGGTTCAAGAGAGTGGGAGCTCTTCATGGATGAAGAAATGCAATCTTTGGAGTTAAATCAGACTTGGTATTTGACAGTACTACCAAATGGCAAAAGAGCACTACACAACAAGTGTGTCTACAGGCTAAAAGATGAGTTAGATGGTAGCAAGTGCTACAAGACAAAGCTTGTTGTGATGGGTTTCCATTATAATGAGTGAATTACACAGATTTTCTCCGGTGGTGAACATGACGACTGTCAGGGTTGGGTTGAGTCTGATAGCAGAGGAAAGTTTACATATGGAGCAGATGGATGTAAAAATATCTTTCTTACATAGAGCACTAGAGTAGGAGCTATACATGGTGCAACCACAAGGTTATAAGGTTCTAAGCAAAGAAGTTTTGGTCCGCAGATTGAATACAGGAGGTTTAACATATTCATATCAGATAATGAGTACATGAAGTGCCAGACAGATCACTGTTGCATCATCAAACATGTTGTTTGTTGTTATATTTTACTTATTTTGTATGTAGACGACATGCTGATTGTAGGGGCAGATATGGAGAAAATCAGGGACATGAAGAAACAGTTATCAAATGAGCTCGAGATGAACGATTTAGGCCCAACGAAGAAGATTCTCGTGATGAGAATCAGTGGGGATAGGAGTGTAGGAACACTAAAGTTGTCTCAAGCATAACATGTGGAAAAGTTCCTACAGAGATTCAACATAAGTGAGGCGAAACCAGTTAGCACTCCCATAGCTAGTCACTTCAAACTATCTAAGGACCTATCGCCTAACTCAGAAGCAGAGCAAGCACAGATGGAGAAAATTCTGTATGCTTCAGTAGTTGAAAGTTTGATGTATGTGATGATTTATACTATACTAGATATTACATATGCAGTGGTAGCGGTCAGCATGTATATTGACAATTTAGGCAGACATCATTGGGTGGCGGTAAAGTGAGTTATTAGGTATTTGAGGAGAGCAGTGAACATCCCACTTTGTTATGGAAATGCAGGGATCAATCTATAGGGATTTGTAGATTCAGATCTGACAGGAGATGTAGACATTAGGAGAAGTACAACGGGTTATATCTTTACATTGAGGAACACAACGTTGTGTCAGTTTCCTGGTTGTAGAAGATTATTGCAGTTTCAACTATGGATGCCGAATATATTGCTATCACTGATGCTAGCAAGGAGATGATTTAGCTACATAATTTCATAGCTGAATTGGGTATGAAGCAGGGCTACAGTGACAGTATGAGTGTGATTCATCTTGTTAAGAACGCTGCTTTTTATGCCAGGACGAAACACATCCATCTCAGGTAGCATTTCATTTGATCTCTCTAGAAGATAGATAGTTATTTTTGGAAAAAATACACACAGCTGAGAATCTTGCAGATATGTTAACAAAGGTGATGATTATTGAGAAAATGCTTGACTTCAGTTGTGTTTCATGAAGGTTGAGACCGGAGGTGAGCCACACCACGACACGTGACCACAGTACGTGACTGTAGAGGTTATTCAGATGGAGGTACATGTACAAGACTGGTGCAGAGTGCTATAGTCTCGAAGTTCGAGATTGTTGGGTTGTGGAGCCTAAGCACAAGGCACCCGCGCATATGCGTCGGGTTGTTGACGCTTAAGCGCCCACATGTGCGCTGCTCTTATTCCCGAGAGACCGGTGCATAGGCACCCGTCTATTGGCACCTAGGCGCCCATTATGGGATGCTGATACAGAACGCTTGGCGCTTAGGCGCCAAGTTTGGGTGCTTAAGTGCCTGGTGCGGTCACTATACGAAAAATTGGTTTTTAAGCCAATTTTGAGCTTGGATCGGTGAGCTTGATGTTTTCTTTTTTCTGAATTCTCCCACGAGCATCCCAATGAATATGAGGAGTGTCGAAGAGGTGGATTTCGGTGATTCAACGTGATTTTTTTGTCGGATCAGAGATGAAAGATTGTTAGTGCAAGTCCTGTCAGTTTCTTCGTGTGAGTGTGGAGAAAAAACTTGTGTAAGTACTCTATAAAACTTTCTGAATTTCATAGTGGAATTTATGGTAGTGTGGTTTTGTGATTTTTTCTCTTTCTCAGGTTTTTCCACATAAACACTTGTGTGCTTTTCTGGTTGCTTTGATTATGCTTCTGTGTTTAAATTTTTTGTTTAAGTTTTTTCGAATCCTATGATTTTATTTCGCGACGAAATTAAAAGGTGACTCTTTCGCACTAGTTTTTCCTAACAGCGAGTTGTCATAATGATATTATTTTATAGTGGAGTTTTCTATCTGCTCTCAAATTTTATGTTTTTAATAGCCTTGATTAGGGCTGTCAAAAAGGCTTGTTCATGTACAACTCGTGTTCGGCTCGTTAGGATGCTCGTGTTCGATTAATTCTTTAAGATAGCGAGCCAAACACGAATACTATTTTGTGCTTGACATATAAACAAGCCGAACAAAGATTTGTTGTTATGCTCATTTTGGCTTCAAATACAACTCATCAATTTTATATATATATCTATTTATTTATTTATATATATATTTAAAGAAGTCCTGAGGCCTATTTTATTGAAATAAAAGAGGTACAAAACAAGTAGTATGAGAGGGCTCAATAGATGTAGCTCCACTCAAAAATAAAATGGAGAGATAGCTCAAACAAAAGGATACAAAAGACAAAAAGAAAACATGCAAATAAACATTGTCTATGAACGAGGTCAGACCTTCCTCTTCCTCTGGTTCTTGTAGCACATCCAAAAATCAAACTCTGAAGTGTCTGTCCATTACCAGGAGAGATCGATATATCATCCAATAATTTTTCAAGTTGAATAGTACCCTCAGTTTTCTTCCGCCGGGAAGTGTATACTTGTCATTCTTCTTCTGAAGACTGGTCGGTCTGATCCAGAGAAGGAAAGACAGTTGCAGCGATAGGTTCCACAATGTCTTCAGACTGTTCCTTTTCCACCTCTGAGGTTCGAACCACTGGGACAATTCGCTCCACCTCTCCAGCAGGATCAGAAGAGGGTGAAGGGGTAACAATGGTAACCAGTTCATTAACCTGTCTAATAGCAGCTTTAAAAAGTTCCTTCTCTTCAAGTGATACAGATGGGGAAGCAATGTCAGTCAAACCATTGGCTTCAATTTTCTTACCCTGAAGTCCTAGCATTTCCTTTAGAGTTATTTGACAATCTCTTTGTTGGGGGATAGAGTCTCTAGCACCTATCCCTGGTATGTCCAAACATTCTGCAGTGATGGCAGTAATAGGGTTTTTGCTCCATCTCCACCTCTTGTCAAACAACTTACTGATTAGAGCCCACCCAAATTCGATGGACTTTAGAAATAGTAATATCTCTCTCAATTAGGAGCCTAGCAGCAGCAGGCCTAGCTTTGTTATAAGTTGTAGCATCCATTCTCAGTGGGGTACCATGGGCTCTGCCAATTTGAAACAAAACATTCTGATTGAAATATCTATATGGAAGGTCTGGAAACTTGAACCAAATAGAAACTTGAACCAAATAGGAATCACAGGAGTTCCTTAGAGGGTTTAAAATCTATAGTACACTTTACAATCTTCATTTTTGTCCCTGCAATGAAAACAGACTGCTTGGAAAACAACCTAGCATAATCCTCCTCCACTGTTAAATTAATTAATAGATGTCTTCCTTTCAACAGTCCCATCTTCCAAGCTCCAATGAAGTGGGATGAGTCAAAGAACTTCCTTACAAATTTCATTTTCAGATGTCCCAAGACAAACTTACCAATAAGGGTAAACTTCACCTCCTCATTTAATACATTTAATTAATTCTCAGAAAAAATAATGGCAGGAAAGCCATCTTTCTCCCCTAGAGGGTGAATAAAAAGACAAGAACCTCTAGCTGCGGTAGCATCATGAAGAGCCTGTGGAAACACCAAATGCTCAGGGTTTTTGAGAGTAGTCATGCCTTTTCCCACCACCCCAGCATATGTAACTTTAGACCCAGCAGCGTTAGTCTCAATAGGGCACGCCATGTAAACAGGAGCAGTAGTCACGAACTGAATTGAACTGTTGAAACGCCGCAGATCGAACGATCGGGCTAGCAGGTTGTGAGCAGCAGTCGAGCGGTTTGACCGGAACTTGCAGGACGAATACGCTGCGAGCAGCAGTCAAGCAGCTCGACACGAAGCAGGACTAGTGAGCCCTTCCACCGGAGACGACGAAGACGCTCCGCAAGACAGCGAAGATACGAATCGAGCCTGCAAGCGAATTCGAGACGATCTAACCTGCAGGATGAAGACGCCGCGAGCAAGCTCGAGCAGCTCGACACGAACCAGCAGAACAAAACGAAGCGAGCTCTTCCACCGGAGACGACGAAGACGCTCCGCAAGACAGTCGAGACACTAGGGTTCGCTATGAGGCGAAACCCTAGCAGCATAGAGAAGACGACACATAGCAGATACATATACATACATATATATACATATACATACATACATACATATATATACATATACATATACATACATATATACATACACACACACACACACATATATATATAGACACACACACACACACACACACACACACACACACACACACACACACACACATATAAAAATGGCGCTGTCGTCGTCCCCGTTCGGCTCTGCTAGGGTTTCGCCGCATGGCGAACCCTAGCGACCGCGCATCTCCCCCGGGATCGAGTCCCCTCCGGCTCGTCTTCGTCGCTGTCCTCCGTGCGCAGCGTCGCGCGATCATCGAGTTGCGTTCGAGCTACGCGCGTCTTCGGGAGCTCGCGTCTGGGTCACCTTGCGCCGGTCTCTTCGCGCACGGTGTGCGGCAGCCTAACGGAGACGAAGCTCGTCGTCTCGTCTCCTCGCAGCTGCTCGCGCGTTCATGACTCTGGGTTGAGCCCTCGGTCGCAGCAGTTAGCCATGTTTTCCTCCGCGGGCTTGCTGAGGGCTGCGACACTTCAGCGGTTCGCAAATTAGCACTTCTACAGCAGCCTTTCTCTGCTTTGTTCGAAACTGAGAAGGAAATAGAGGAATTCGCAAGCTTGACAGTTCTCCGCCTCTGGTTTTCTGAGCCGCCTTATGGCAACGACCCTTTCTGTCCCCGTTAATGTGCAGAGTTACGCACAACAGGATAAATCTACTTTTGCCGGAGTGGTAGGCAGGGTCATCTTCGGCCACAAAAAAGTTCCTGATCATCTTTTCTTTCCACAATCCTTTCACGATGCGGCAGCAGGTAAAATAGAGCAACATTTTGTTAGGTCGATAGGTGTAAAGGATGGGAAGCCTGCTGTTATCTTCACTACTCAGGAAATGAAGGCTCTCTCTGAGGATGTGAAGTTCACCCTAATTGGGAAATTTCAATTTGGTCATCCCAAGATGGATTTGATTAGAAAGTTCTTTGAGGATCTGAAGTTCATTGGAGGATGGAGGTTGGAAGTTTTGGATGACAAACATCTACTTATTAGAATACAAAAGGAGAAAAATATGCTAGAATCTTTGCTCAACAATCTGTCTTGACATTCGTATCTATATGAAGATTATCGAATGGATTCTCGATTTTGACCCATCTAAGGAACCTCTCGTCGTTCCTATGTGACTCGAAGCTTCGGGACTCCCTTTCATTTGTACCAACGAAAAACTTTATATAAGCATCGATCGAGCTCTTGGTACTCCTCTCGGAGTTGATTCACCTACTTATGATATGGTCCCGCTGATGGTGCTGGGGTTCGATTGGAGAGGGATTTTACCCTCCGGATGTGGATCGAATTTGGATCACGGATGGTGCAGATGGGTTTTGGCAGGAGGTGGTGGTAGAGGATAGACCGCTTTTTGCCGACGTTGCAAAATGTTCGGGCACATTGGAGACACTTGCTACTGAGCCGCATCCCCCTCGAGGAAAAGGGCTTCGGGCCTTCTTTAGTTCTTTGTTGAGATTCTTCGACAAAGTGCGATGCTACTCCGGTTCGAATGGGGAACGGGGTAGCATTTGAGGTCGGCAAGGTCGTCGGGGAGACTCCTACGAGGCACACGAAGTTGCACGCCGGTGGTTAGCACCATGGTTCGTTGAACAAGATGGAAGGGTGGCCGCTTTCTCTCGTGGTGCAAACCGCCAGGGTGGCTACCATTGCTGTCGATTCTGACCGATACACCAAAAAATTTAGCAGAAAAAGAAGAAACCTCCAACCTACTGCTGCACCCACCGGTATGTTTCTGCAGACTCTGACAACTGAAGAGGAAGATACTGAAGAAGAAGTAGAAGTAGATGAAGAAGAAGAAGATGAAGAGGATTGGCAGGTTTACACTTCTCGACGGAAGAAGAAGCCCGAGGATACTCTACTTGTTGATGATACCTCGATCACTCGTAGCGATGGAGCGACGAATTAAGAGCTTACTTTATGGATCTCCTAGAAACGGAGCGAGAGCGGCGCGTTCTCGTTCTTAGTCGTTGTTATTGTTATTTATGTGTCGACCTTTCGTTTCCATTTTGTTAGCGTTGTATCGTAGGGGTTGGGCTTCGTGATTTGGGCCCTCCAAGTAAGCTCATGTAACCGTAGTTTTTATTTCAATAAAGCGGCCCTTGGGCTTTTCCATATATATATATATATATATATATATATATATATTGATTAGTAGTATTTATAAATAATTTAATTGACTACTAGACTACAAAGATTTATAATCAATTAAAATATAAATTTAAAAGTTAAAATAGAAATATATTAAATCATATTTAAATGATGTTTTAATATAAACAATAACATTTAAATCTTACTCTAACACTTAACATCCTACGGTTGCGCGATTATGGTTGTCAAAACAGTTCTTTGTTCGCGAACAGCTCGTGTTCGGCTCGCAAAGCAAATGAGCCGAATACAAACACATTTTTTGTGTTCAAAATATAAATGAGCTGAACACAAACAATGATATCTTTTAATGAGCCGAACATGAGCTGAGCCTAGGCTTGCTCGTGTTCGGCTCGTTTACACCGCTAGCCTTGATGGAAGAATTTGGGAAAATATTATGTTAGAAGGTTGTAGAGCTTGCTGAGTTGATAAAATTCAAGCTCTTATGCACAATATTTGGATGACCAATGATAATGATACGTCCAAAATATTCAGAGCTATAATAGCAAATAGAAGATAAAAAAGTTTGTTCGGAAACTTTTTCTTCTGGATAATATGCAATCGTAATAAATTGAAAATTTTAACTATGTAAGTGCTAATTCATTTGATGAATGGTGATCTAGTGTTTTTTACTTATTTTGATTATGAAATAACAAGCTTGATCCAAGGAACCTCATTACTTAATCTAACACAAAAATAGAACAATAAAATATTTATAAATAATATACTTGCTTTGATGTTGAATATCATATAGGACCAATGTCACCTATTATAAAATGAATATAATTAAATGTTATATCGATAATTCTTAAAATACTACTAATGAATAATGATGAACATATGACTGAGCACAAATACAATAGCAGGAACTTGATAACTGTGAGATGGTTAATATATTATCATTTTAATCACCTTAGATATAATTCATATAAAAGTAAAGAAGAATTAAAAATCCATGAATGATCTAAATAATGGATTTAAGGTATCAGCAGCAAAACGGGATTTGTTGAAGTTGGCCTCTTTAAAGAGCCCGCCATCATTGATATATTTTATTTATTATTCAGAGTTTCTAAGGGTGGTGAACTCAAAATTCAAGTTGTCTTTCACTTCGGAGTAGAAGTACACAAAAGTATGATGCTCGATAAAATTATATTCATTCAAGAACTGTGTTTAGTATTATTAGAAAATTTATATTTATAGGAATGAGGAGGACATACTAAATATACAAACCTACTTTCAAATTCAATTGCACCACCAGATATTTAGCAACCATTATTATTTTTCATATCTATCATTATTATTAGTCCTATTATTATTATCATATCCCTCATGTGCTATGACATAAGAAAAGGCTAAATGCATATTAGGCCCAAAATATTACATCATGACAAATCGCAAACAACTCGAGAGTTCAGTATACAACCTTATATGTTGCAGGTACATAATTTACTTTTGGTTAATGACGATAATGCCCTACATGACTGATGTTTTTTTTTTTAAATATTTCTTGTAGCTATTAATTTGTAATGTGTACTTTCCTTTTAATTTTACATTTTTGCCTGCTTATTTACAATCTTCAAACTCATGATCACACAATTAATTAGATCCACGACTTTAATTTAACTTGTGGATTGTGTTTCGTGAATTTCATTATAATTTAACCATCTATTGTGCATGAGGAAAGTCGGGATGTTTGGATATATATTTGTTTAATACTTAAATTTACTAGCGCATTACATCAATGAAACTTTGAATTACTTTAAACATCATCAACTCATGTATATAATTTCATGGCATTTGGAAGGCTCTACAATTTAAAATTGCTTTTTTTCTTCTAATATAGTAAGAGCCATCCATCGTAAAAATTTGGTGTCTTATGATGATAGTATATGTATATTGTTGCATTTGAGGCAATAACCTAGAGATATAAATGTCAGTGTGTGTGTGCTTGTGTCATGTTTCCATTCCATGCATTTTTTCTCTTGTACAACTTCTGACAACATTATTGTCACACGCTCTTTTTGACGTCTCTATCAAGCATGAGATATATTATACGCGAGTAATCTAGTTATACACATTTTTACACTAACATTCATCTTGTTTTTTATTTATTGGGATCTCGTAGAATAAAATTAGTCTTCTAAGCTCGTCACAAACATATGTTAATCTTTTTATGATCATCTAGTAGATCCATCATAGTTATTAATACTAAAGTGACTGTAATTTAATTAATCAAAATAAATTATAGAGCTTTTAATAAATTTTATAGATAATCAACTCATATAAAAAATCTTTAAATTATTTAATTTGTGTTTTTCTTGCATGATACATTTAAATCCATACATTCGACATAAAAAGCTAAAGGTCAATATTTGGTCATCTTATGATGAATCAACCTTTTCTTTTCCTTTACTTTAAACAACAATCATCTTAACTTCTGATGAGTTAGGAAGTTCAGTGAGATAAACAGCTTTAATAGATGGTTCAAAATATAAGAGAATGAGAGTAATCTGCTTGCTTATTTTTTTAGCTAATATGAATATTAATAAGCATAGATATAGCTAGCTTACGTAATTATCTCAAATCATAATTTCCTTTGATAACCACATAAGTAAATGACACAATAATAAATAATAAGCATGAATGTCTGCAAAAAATAAAAGACAACTATTAAGTTGCTAAATATTTAATGCTTTGTGACAATCAAAGACTAGTATTAGATTAATTATTCTACTTTCATTTTATGTTCTCATTCTTTGGCTATAATCTTATAAGTGTTAAATAATGTATTAGAATATTAAAATAATAGTGGCTATCCCTAGCCGTTATTATTATGCATATTTTCTTTTATTTGTTGTTATTTGCTTTCTTATTTTGCTTTATTCTGTTTTTATTTCTTCCCTACTTCAGTTTATTCTATTTTTATTTCTTTCCTTATGAGCGCCTCTTGTAATTGAGTGTATATGCCCCTCTTTCTATTAATAAAACATCCCGCTCTATTGTCAAACCAAACATGATATTAAAACTAAGGATCTAACCCTAGCCGCCGGCTCTTCCGGGAGTTTTCCATGCCGCCAGCAAGGTTCCTGTTTTTTTTCCTACTGCCGGTTGTTTTCTGCAGCAGTTTTCTGTCGCTTGTAGAGCAATTCTCTGCTGTAGCCGCCTGTTTTTTAAGAATTTCTGTCTCCTGTAGAGGGGTTTTTTTCACCTGCTGTTGGTGCTCCCAGCCGGCTATTTTATTCCTGCTTTCAGCTCCCCTCCTGCCGGTTTTCCCTGTTGCTGTTTTGTTGCCTCCCGTGGAGGACTTTTTATTACTTGCTGCCGGTCCTCCCAGCTGGTTGTCTCCCATCTGCTGACTTCTACTTGCCACCGACTCCCTTTCCAACAGTTGGAGGTCACTGCCGCCAGCCAGATTCAACCGTCAGTGATTCTCCTATCAAATTTTCAGGATTTTCTCAACAGCTGGTAACCTATAAGTTGAAATTCAGCAATATCTCAGAATCCCAACTAAATCTTTTGGCTCAGTCAAAATCACAGCGGACTCCTCCAGCACTAAGCCATCCTCATAAAGTATTCTTGATTCCACTGGAGGTTCGACTCCAACCTCTGTTCCCATGCAGGCCGGAACTTATTGATCACTACTCACAAACTGAACAACGTTAACTTTCTCTAATGGTCCCAAGCGGTGTCATTATTCATCAAAAGAAGCAGAAAATTCAGTCATCTCACAAGCATGATCGGTGAACCTCTAAAGACTGACTTGGCATATGGTGCTTGGGAATGGAGAACTTCATGGTCATGTCATAGTTGATCAACTCCATAGAACCATCAATTGGTCGTTCATATATGTTTCTCCCTTCCGCTTGTGCCCATCTGGACAACAGTCTGTGATACCTACTCGGATGTAGGAAAATCCGACCAACTCTATGAGGTGTCACTAAGATTTGAGAGGCAAAACATGGATCAAAGACCGTGACCTAGTACTACAATGATTTGGTGACACTATGGATGGAATACGACTTATACAACGACTACACTTAAGACTCTCCTGCTGACCTTTCTCTCTTCTAGAAAATTGTAGAAAATGATCACGTGTTCCAATTCCTGACAGGCCTCAACAAAGACCTTGACGAAGTTCGGGGCTGTATTCTTGGCTGGGATCCTCTTCCTTCCGCTCGTGCTGCATTCACAGAGATCCGCTGTGAAGAAAGCTAGAGACTTGTCATACTTGACACTTACACCCTTTCAACTGAATTGTCCGCCTTGGTCTCTAATAGTGCTCTGCCTTCTCGGGCAAGTCAACCCACTTGTGATTACTGTCACAAACTCAACCACACTCGTAACAAGTGTTAGAAGTTCCACGGAAAACTGACATATAAATCTTCAGTCAAATCCTCTGTGTTGCCAAGGGTTTTACTACTGCATCAGAGTCTACCAATGTTCAATTAGCTCCTACCCAGAACATTCTGAAAGTCTGATGAAGCACTTAATCAAGCTACTTGGATTCGATCAGTTCTTTGCTGGCTCATCGACCTCACACATCCGTCAAGGTATTATCCCTAGGGCACTCATGTCTTTTTTCTCATCTAATATGTGGATCATTGATTCAGGTGCCACAGATCATATGGCTGGATGCTTGCAAGCTTTCTCAAATATTATCCATGTTCTTGAATATTTATTGTCATAATTGCGGATGACTCTTATAATTCCATTGTTAGTAAATGGTATGTTGTTCTAACAATCGGTTTAACTCTGGAATTTGTGTTACATGTATCACTGTTGAAATATAACCTTTTATCTGTCAGTAAGGTGACACATGAAATTGATTGCGTTGTTCATTTCTCTCTTGATGATTGGTTCTTTTAAGATCGTTGTTTGGGGTGGATGATTGGATTTGCTAAGCGGGCAGCTGGACTCTACTACTTCTAAGAAAAAAACATCGAAGACATATCACTTAGTAGTTTTAGTCTATCTCGAGCTGCTGAATGTCTCATTGTGTTGTTGCGTTGTTGCTTAGGTCATACTAGTTTTCAATATTTAAAATATTTATATGCATTGATGTTTTCTGATCGAAGTCTTTCTAGTTTCAAGTGTGAGACGTTTCAGTTTGTTAAACATCATCGGGTTTATTGCCCACCCACACTTACACACCTTCTGCTCATTTTTCAGTCATTCACAGTGACGTATAGGGACCCTTTCGCACTGCTAGCCATACCAATAAGATTTCTTACTTTGATTGATGACCACACTAGAGTGATGTGGGTCCTTATTTTAAAAGACAAATCGGAAGTTGCCGTTTCTTTTCAAAATTTCTACATCTTCATTTTGACATAATTCAAAACTTCAATTCAGGTCCTTCGGACCGACAATGATCGCGAGTTTTTTAACCCTATTTTAATGAATTCTTGGTAAGTAAGGGCATCATTCACTATAGCTCATGTACAGACACCAATCAAAATGGGGTGGCCAACAACAACAACAAAGCCTTAATCCCACTAAGTGGGGTCGGCTACATTAATCCTTTTTCTCCATTGCGTCCTATTTATTGTCAAATTTTGATTTAGTTCTAATAAATTAAGATCATTTTTTATGCAATAAGCCCAAGTCATCCTAGGTCTACCTCTGTCTTTCTTAACATAAGTAGAATCTAAAACATCTTCTTTCCTAATCGGATCATCAGGTGGTCGAAATTTAATGTGAACAAACCATCGAAGGCAACTCTCTCTCTAATTTTGTCTATCCCTGGTGCAACACCAACCCTATTACGAATATATTCATTTCGCATTTTGTCTCTAAGTGTAAATCCACTCATCCCCCTAATCATTCTCATTTAGCATTTTGTCTCTAACTTAGCATTATGCTTCTCTTTTAAAGGCCAACATTCAGCGCCATAAAGCATTGCAGGTCACACCACCATCTTATAAAATTTTTCTTTCAGTCTAATCGGTACTTTTCTATCACACAATAGGTCGGACGCATTCCTCCACTTCAACCAACCAACCTGATTCTACTATTAACATCACCATCTATATCACCATCGCTTTGAACAGTAAACCTGAGATATCTAAATCGTTCATACCTTTTAATAATTTGATCACCCAAAGTTACACTTCTGTCACTAGAGTTACTATTACTAAAATTACATTCCATGTATTATGTTTTAGTTCTACTCAAATGAAGACCTTTAGACTCCTAAGTAGACCTCCATAATTTAAGTTTTTCCTAGGCTTTCTCTCTGGTCTTATCCACGAGGAGGATATCATCAGTCAAAAGAATACACCAATGTACATCCTCTTGTAAATATTCAGTAAGACCTTCCATAAATAAAGCTAAAAGATACGGGCTTAAAGCCGGTCCCTGATGTAAACCAACAGAAATAGTAAAACAATTGGTCAATGCTCCTTCAGTTCGAACACATGTAACAACTCTAGTATACATATTTTTAATGACCTGAATATAAGTCATATCAATACCTTTCTTCTCAAGGAATCTCCACAGAACACCTCTTGGAACCTTATCGTAAACTTTTTCTAAATCAACAAAAATCAAATGGAGATTCTCCTTATTATCTCTGAGCTTCTCCATCAAACCTCTCAATAAATGTATAGCTTTCATAGTAGACCTGCCCGGCATAAATCCAAATTGAATATGAGAAATCTTGGTAATATGTCTTAACCTATGTTCAATTACCTTCGCCCATAATTTTAAAGTACGACACATCAATTTAATTCCTCTATAATTTGCACACTCTTGTGCATCCCCTGTATTCTTAAAAATGGGGACCAAAATACTCTTCCTCCACTCCTCAGGCATCTTTTTAGTTTTTAAAATAATATTACAAAGTTTGTAAGCATAGAAACTCCCAAATCACATAAACATTTCCACACTTCAATTGGGATAACATCAGGTCCTACAGACTTTCTACCCTTGCTTTTCTTTAAAGTCTCATCAACTTCTTTTCTACTAATGCAACGGTAAAAATGAAATTTTATTATTATTAACGATATTAAGCTCATTAAGGTTGTATTTTCAGAATCTTCATTAAAAAGTTTATCAAAATAACTCACCCACCCATCTTGAATATCTTTTTCTAAGAAAATCACTTTTTGATTTTCATTTTTAATACACTTTATTTGAGCTAAATCTTTGCTTTTCTTTTCCCTTTGTTTGACTAGTTTATACATATATTTTTCAACCTCCTTAGTATCTAAGCTGTTATAAAGATCACTAAAAGCAGAATTTTTAGAGTCATAGATTATTCTTTTAGACTCATACGGTCATTTTATATTTTTCTCGATTCTACATCTTTTACATTTAAACCAATTTTTATAACATAACTTCTTATATTTTATCTTTTTTTGCACATTATTATTCCACAACCAACTATTTTTATTTATAGAAACTTTTTATTTTGATTCTCCAAGTACATCTTTTACCACTTGCTTGGTAGTATTTATTAGTTTTTCCCACATAGCATTTGATTCTTTATGAACATCCTAAATGTTTAAATCTTGAATTTTACTCATAAAAATAATTTTATTTGTCTTTTAAGTACCCCATCTAATTCTACGATGTTGAATTCTAGTATTCTTTATTTTACAACTCTTTTTTTAAAAATCTAGAACTATTAATCGATGTTGGGTACTTAATTCCTCACTTGGAATGACCTTACAATCCTTACAATCTCGATGATCTCTTCTTCTCATCAGAAAATAATCAATTTGTGTTTTATTAGATTCATTCTTATAAGTAATAAGATACTCATCTCTTTTTCTTGAATAAAGTATTAGTAATAATCCAATCTTACGCTCAAGTAAAATCTAATATAATTCTACCTTCTTCATTAATCGTTCAATAACCATAACCATCATGAATACTTCTGAAATCTTCTACCACTCTACCGATATGTCAATTTAAATCTCCTCTAAAATTTTTTTTTTTCACGAAGTATCAAGTGTATTAAGTCTTCTAAGTCATTCCATAATTTATCTTTATAATCTATATCTAGACCTACTTGAGGAGCATAAGCACTAATAATATTAAAAATCTTAGTTTCAATAATAATCTTAAGTGCTATAATTCTATCTCCAACTCTATTAATTTTTACAACATTATCTTTCAAACTCTATCTACAATTACACCTACACCATTTCTACTGCGGCTCTTACCTGAATATCATAGTTTAAAACCTAAGTTATCAATCTCCTTAGCTTTTTCTCCAACTTATTTAGTTTCTTGAATACATAAGATATTTATCTTTCTATGAATTATAATATCAACTAATTCCATTAATTTACCATTGAGAGTACCTATATTCCAAGATCCTATCCTAATACTAGTATCATGGACTAACTTCTTTACCCGCATCCGTCTGTAATGTGAGAACCCTTGCTTATTTGACGTTACACTCAGATGCCGGTGTTGCAGCACTTGCACACTTTCCACTGTATTCAGGCCATACAACGCATCGCTTTCAGGGGACGCCTTAGCACTTACACAATGATCAAAAGTATTCATGTCATGATTTTTCTCTCGACAAGTTTTACTCTGACTGTTGACTACCTAACGCAACACTCCACTTTTCACATCCGAGCTTGGGATCAGCAATGACAGTGTTATCAAAATGAGGTGGCCAAGAGAAAAAAACATCTCCTCTATGTTGCTCACACAATTATGTTTCAATTTAATGTCCCGAAACATTTTTGGAATGATGTAATACTGACTGTCACCTATCTTATAAATAGTCCCCTCTAAAATTTCCAACTTCCAAACCCCCTATATCATGCTTTCCTTTCAATCGGGCCTTCTCCACTTTATATCCCAAAATATTTGGGTGCACAGCCTTTGTTCGGAATGTTGACTCCACTCAGGGTAAACTTTAAACCAGATCCATAAAATGTGTCTTCCTAGGATACTCTGCCACTAAAAAAGGGTATCACTGTCTTGATTCTATCACAAACAAATTTATGTGAGTGTCGATGTCTCCTTTTTTGTGAATGTTCCATATTTTCCTAATTTGACCTCAAGTGAGGGAGAGTTAGAGTTCTTGGACACTATTCCTTATCCTACTCCTATGGATGTCCCTCCCATTATTCCTGGCATTGAGGAATCTCCCCTTCTTATTGTTCCACCATCTCCTCCCGCTCTCCGTGTATACACTCGGCGCACTCGTCTTGATGCCCCCACTGTGGAGCCAGTTACCTCATTGTAGTACCTTAAATCCACTCATAGCAACATCCCCAACACTACTACTCCAAGTAAGGAGGTGAGTTCCCCGAGTAAGGTACGCACTTAGACATGCTCTCTCTATTTCATGTCAAAATATGTCTCTTTCTACACTTTATCACTGACCTACAGGCTACTACCTTGACGCAGCATCAGACTCCAGCTACTATTGAGGCTGCACTAGCGGGTCTGGCTTGGAAAGTTGTAGTAATGGATAAGATGAATGTCTATCAACGGAATTATACATGGGACGTCATAGATATTCCTCGGGGAATGAAATAGTGGGATGTCGATGAATTTTTAGTATCAATTTCAACTCAGATGACTCCCTTGAACGCAACAACGCACGATTGGTCACCAAAAGGATACTCACAGTCCTACGAGGTTGATTATGAGGAGACATTTGCTCCAGTGGCCAAGTTAAAGCCCATTAGGGTCCTGCTATCTCTTGTGAATCTGGATTCACCCTTATTCCAGCTTGATGTCAAGAATGTGTTCCTGAACGGAGATCTTAGAGAGGAGGTGTACATGTCTCATCCCCCCGGCTTTGACTTATCTGCCTTCCAAGGGCAATTGTGTCGGCTGCGAAAGTCTTTCTATGGACTAAAGCAATCCCCACGGGTCTGGTTTGACAAGTTCACAAAGTTAGTAGTGGGTCATGGTTTTACTTAGGCTCAGTAGTATCTCACTCTTCTTCTGACATGCATTCAATGGTCATATTGTTATTCTTATAGTCTATGTCAACGATATTGTGCTCATGGGAAATGATCTACCGGCATTGGAGTCTTTGAAAGTCATTCTAGCTATGCTTTTGAAGTGAAGAACTCGGATCCCTCCGTTATTTCTTAGATATGAAAGTTGCTTTGTCATCTCGGGACATTTATTCTCAGCGCAAATATGTGATTGACATATTATAAAAGAACAATTTGCTTCTGTGCAAACTAGTGGTTGTCTCAATGGATCCTAATGAAAAACTATCTGATGTTTCCAATGCAGTTCATGTTAACAAAACATTACTGCCAGCTTTTTGTGGGGAAACTCATCTACGTCGCCCATACATGTCCCGACATATCAGTTGGTATAGTAAGTCGGTTCTTGCATGACCCCTATGAGCACCATCTCCATGCTATATATTGGATTCTCCACTATTTAAAAGGCATACCTGGCTCAGGTTTGTTTTTCTCATGCCATACCTCTCGTTTTATTGTTGTTTATACAGATGTTGATTGGGCCGGATCAGTCCATTATCGAAGATCTACCTCCAGGTACTGCTCATTTGTGTGGGAAAATCTTGTCACATGAAAAAACAAAAAACAGTCGGTGGTAGCCTGAAGCTATGTTGAAGCTGAATTCTAATACATGTCTTTTGGGATCTGTGTAGCTCTTTGTTATGTATCATGCTCCGCGAACTACGTATGCCTACCTCCAACTCTTTGAAGTTGATTTGTGATAATAAGACCCCCATTAGCATTGCTCACTACCCGATCCAACATGAGCGTACAAAATATGTGGAAATCGACACACTTCAACTAGGAAAACTTGTCCTGGGAAATTTATATTTCTATTGTGCCCTTTAGTGACCAACTAGCGAATATCCTCAAAATGAACCTTCTTCTGCCATTATTCAATTACTTTAAATTCAGATTGAACATTATTGACATTTATGTTTCAATTTGAGGGGGAGTGTTTCAATTTGAGGGGGAGTATTAGAATATTAAACTAATAAAGTCTATCCTTAGACGTTATTAATATGTAGATTTTTTTTTATTTGTTGTCATTTTCTTTCCTATTTCATTCTATTTTTATTTCTTTACTAATTCCCATTATTTTGTTTTTATTTCTTTCATTATGAGTGCCCCTTATAATTGGGTTTGTATACCCCCTCTTTTTATCAATAAGACATCCCGCTCTATTCTCAAACCTGACATAATGTTTGTCTAGATTTTGACATATTTTGAGATCATAAGGGCATCAGCTAGCCCGTCGGCCCTATCATTATTAATAAGGGTTGAACTTGCTCTAATTTAGCAGTTATTTATAGATCATTGACCTTGGCCTTCAAGACTAATTGATCATTGAGGAAAGCCTCTTTTGACCTTTATTGAGGCCAATCTTAACAGAATTTTTACACCTCTCTACATAGGTTTATCATAATCTACCAACTATCTCTGTGATATGGCCTTTTATAGGCTTTCTTTTTATCATGAGCATACTAGTTAACATTATTATGCACGTGCTATTGTGCTATAATTAACTTGTATTGACATGCATCGAAGTAATAGCATAATATGTAAAAGCTCTGATCTGGGTTGTTAAATTTGTATCATAAATTATTAAACAATTTATCAAAATATTGTAAATTTGTTTTCAACAGGGGATCATATAAAAATGCAATACACTTACTGACGTCATCTTGTCATCCTTGATTTGAAGAATTTATAATAGCATACATATTCTAGTCTAATAGAATTCTAGGGATTAAAAGCATTATATTAGTGATTGAGCATCTCACCAAAATTGTTGGATCCTTCTTAGAATGGATTTCCTAAGCCTTATCCTTTCTTTGGAAACCTAATAAAATAACAATTTCTTCAATTTATGCGAACTCCTAGTTTAAGAACTCAAAGCTCAATTAAATAATCTCTAAATAATATTTTTACCTCAAAATGATCTCAGTTTTTAGAAAAAATGTAAACGATGGGATTTCACCTCACTAATCACGCTCTCCTATTCTTTTCTACCATACGGCATTGAGCTCTTCCCTTCTCTCTATTTCTGCTTTGAATGAGTAATGGAAATGAATTGGATGGCTGGTAGTTAGTGCTTCAGGCTTTAGTTAATAATATTTAAATAATTCTATTATACATATAAACCTAATGTTCTTTTATAAAATCTTTCACAGCCATCACATATAGCATCAGCCAATGCATTTTTTGCCAGTGTAATAGTTGGATCTACAGTAAATCATATAAACAATAACATTAAATAGACTTTAGATAATTTATTAAAGGGGCATTTACATAGATACCTCGCATTTCTTATGTTCTTACATATATAACACCTAAACTTTACTTTTTACATTTATAGCACCTAAATAAAAATACAACTATTTTAACCTCAAGAGATGAAATACACCTTTTTATGCATAGTGAAGGTAGCATATGTGCATAAATACATAAGAATTGAGTTGTATGTATGTAAATTTTCCTTAATTAAATTAATGAACTGATTTTTTAAAGGATTCTGTACAATATATATATATGTATATATAAATATTTGTGTTTGTTGGTGTGTGTGTGTGGAATTTTGTAAAAATTCTTTTTTGCATTCACTGATGTACGAAAAATTGGGGCATAAAATATTGGAGTAATTTTATTTTTACCTTTTAATGTTCATGAGGTTTCCATTATTGATGCTCTCTCTCTCTCTCTCTCTCTCTCTCGCTCTCATCTTATATATAGCCATATTTTTTTCATTGCTTATCCCGTCTATGTATATGGCTAATATTAGTTGTAGTAATCTCCTATCTTTTGTGTTATGTGTTTTATATTGTTCACGATTCAATTTGTTATCACATCACTCATGTTCGTTACTCACGCCAATATTGTTGCTTCATAGGTTATCCTTAGATATTGAGGCGACAGCTAGTGTCTCTAATGTCATGAATTTGATATTTAAATGTATACCTATCAGTGAATATCTTCAACACTTCAACAGTTTTGGAAGTATTTTTATTTTTCCAGATTGTACTTTAATTATGCTTAAAAATTATATTCAGTGATTATAAAATGACACATTTTTATCAAAAGATGAAGAGAAAAATTTCAAAAGAAATTGCTGTTGATTATGAAAATTTTTTCTCATAACCATCAAAGCAAGTGAACCTAAACCTAGAATCATAGTGATCTGAAATGCAAAACGTTAATGCATTCTAGCTTTGCACGTCACTGCCCATTTCTAGTACTTACAAATGCAAAAATTAATGTGCAAATTTCATCAGGATAGCGCTAGAAGTGTTGGTTGTGATCATCGGCCAATGCTTTTATGTATTAACCAGTCTTCACTAATGTATCTTCTCATTTACCAGTTCAATGATAGGTTCTTATCTGTTTTCCTTGATTTTATTGTCATAATTTCTATAGGCTTTAAAAGATCTGTACACCCATTTAACTCCAATCCAACGCCTAAATATAGCTCGCCATCCAAACAGGCCTACATTTCTTGACCACGTTTTAAACATTACTGAAAAGGTAATCTTCTTTCCTCATGTTATGTCGGTTCTCCTTTTTCAAGGGTATCCTTATCATTCTATGATTACTAATATTTGTTCTATATGTTGTCTAGTGGGTGGAGCTTCATGGTGATCGTGCAGGTTATGATGATCCAGCCATTGTTACTGGTCTAGGAAGTATAGATGGAAAAACTTATATGTTTATTGGCCATCAGAAAGGAAGGAATACCAAAGAAAATATTCATCGGAATTTTGGAATGCCAACTCCTCATGGGTAACAATATATCATTATTGTCATCTTAAGATTGGCACGCATAATCATTTACCACTGCCTTGTTGGTTTAACTACTAGATAAGAAAAGGCATAAAAGAATTTTACAAGATGCTTTTATTCTGTCTATAGGTGACCTATCTTATGAATGATAAGTTTATCTTCGAAATACTTTTTTTTACTTCAACTCTACAATGCCAATGAAAATATTTTTACAGTTTGCATAGGATCTAGATGAGCAGTTTCCTTATTGATTAGAATACTTTTGAAATTCAGTTTTTCTACCATGCACATGAACTTAATTTTACAGGTTGCATAACAGGTCGCATAATATCTGAATGAGAAGTTTACTTATTGACTAAAATATGTTTGGAATTAAGTTATTCCATTGTGCTTCAAACTTTAACAAGTTAGTTTGGCTTATCGAGCACATTTGAAATTATTTATCCTGCAAAGGTATCGGAAGGCTTTGCGCATGATGAGATATGCTGATCATCATGGATTTCCTATTATAACATTTATTGATACACCCGGCGCATTTGCTGATCTCAAGTCTGAAGAACTCGGGCAAGTAAGTGGCTGTCTGTAGTATCATATAATGATTGTATCTCACCATTTTCTTCCCACAATATAGAAAATGAGTTTGTTCTTGGTTTCTATCCGCATGCAGGGAGAAGCAATAGCTTACAACCTGAGGGCTATGTTTGGCTTGAAGGTCCCAATAGTCACAGTTGTTATAGGTGAAGGTGGATCCGGTGGAGCTCTTGCAATAGGTTGTTCAAATAAGCTGTTTATGTTAGAAAATGCTGTCTTTTATGTTGCCAGGTATGCTAACTAAATTCTAAACACAATTTATCTAAATCTGCAATAAATCTTCATTAGTGGATGTGTATTTGAGTCTTCAACTTAGTAAAATAAGGGATGGGTATTTGACATACAATGTTACATACTTTAATGTACAATTTTTTTTAGGATTTGAGAAAAAAAACAAATATATATGTAATTTCTTTAACATTTTCAAATAAAAAAGTTATAAAAAGTCAAGGTTAATAAAGTCTAAAAAAGAAATTGGTTGAAAAGAGAGAAAGTTGATTTGATTTAGGGGCTCCCCACGGTACCTTTTTTGCGACCTTTGCTACAGTCTCATTCTGTGTTTTTTGCTAAAGTCCCATGAACTGGACTGGACGTGGAAATGCTTCTAGTGACTTGGTACTGGTCATAACACTGATTGAGGATCGATCGACCTTCCTTATGTGGATTTGGCACCTCCTTTAAACAATCCTAATTACCTAGGGCTTAAATATTTAAATCATGTGTTTAGGTTTCAACTTTGCGTGTGTTTCTGTTCAGGAACAATCGTTGGCTTCTGGTGATTCCCTACTAGGGTTGTATTTGAAGGCGAGAATGTGCTTCGACTATAACTTGTCTGAGGTGGTGGTTGTCTATCAAGGATCGAATGGTGCCCCACTTTTAGTTTGATCCCGTGGGGACATTTGTTCTCGATTTCCCTTCTCCCACAATCTCTCTCTCCTTTGTCCTCATTATATTTATTGTCCCCACAGAAAAACAGCCCCTGTAATATTTTTCTTGAAGCCTACAATCCCTTGCCACCTCTTCCCTCCCCCCAACCTTCTCAAGCTTCCTTACAGCCGCTCGAACTTGCCGCCGCCCTTCCTAGTTCACCCAAAGCCACCTTACCTATTGTCTAACCACCGGACAACTCGAAAACCCCAATTACCCTTGTTGCTGCCACCTTCTCACCTCACTTCCGGCTTACTTGTTGTCTAGTCGTAAGTCGGCCTTCCCCTAACTGCCGCTCGACTAATCAAACCCCATGTCTGTCAATTTCCCCCTCCTTGAACGACATCCACCACCTTTGAATCTCGCTCTAGTGGTGTATTTATGTTTCTATCGTTGTTTTTCCTGTTTCAGATGATTGTTTGTGACTACCTATTTGAATTTCAGCAATAACATCATTGTTTTGTTATGTTTTGGGTTATCTCCGGTATCATTTAGGCTCTGTTTGGCGCAACTGCAGCTTCTCAGTTTTCAATTGCAGCTGCGCTGCTCTAGGAAGCTGCTGTGGGGAAGCTGCTGCAGGGAAGCTGGTTGTTTGTTAGTTGCAGCTGTGTGAAAACAGCTGTGGGATAACTGTTTCTGAAAAAATGATCATTCTGCCCCTGTTTAATAAAATTATTTAAAACATATTATATAAATGGGGCATTTTCATACATATTATATAAAATTTTTATTTATTTGTACATCTAACACTTAGAGTTAATTTTTTATATTTATAACACTCAAATTTTTTTATCACCTAAAAAATATCACTATTTCATTTTAAAAAAAAGTGAAATATATATTTTTCGTGTTAAGTGGCTTATATGCAAAACAAGGTTAAATATGAGATATGTATATACGTTGAAATTAGGTGGCATGGACGTAAATCTTAGATTAAATTAATTAACGTCATTAAATTAACTAACTTCTCCAAATGACATTAGAATTAAACTACTCCCCCTTTATTCCCTATCAGCTAGCCATGCTCCCGTCTTTATTCCCCTGGAGCCGTGGTCGGTGGGAAGAGAAGCTCTCCTGGAACTCAAACTAAAACCCTATACTTACCGAAAGGCATCAATATATTCATCTCCGTCCTCACGAAGAGCATAACGATCCCAACATTTGGGGCTCCGACGCTGCCGATTTTTGTCCCCAAAGATTCGAACACGGCGTCCTCAGTGCAGGGAGCTTCACGAGACGATCGAGATCAGCGGGCGGAGTGGCTTCGCAAGATGTAGGGCAGAGAGGTTCGGTCGATCGCCAGGGGCAAAGGAGGTAAAAAGCTCTCGAGAAAGTGGGGCCTCTGGGTTGGTCCCGCGGCCCGCTTTCCTCCTTTTTTAGCGGTGAGAGGCAGCCAACGTGAAATTCAAACGCCAAATTCGGGCGCAGATTCGCAGTTTGGAGCCGCGTTGCGCTTAAAAAGCGGCCTCAAACGGACCCTTAGTATCAGAGCTCCTAACACTAGTTCTATCTCGTCTTTCTAGCATCCCCCAATTTCTTCACCCGCAAATTTTTCTTTCCCACTCTACATCACCATTACACATCTTAGTCTTTCTATCCACACCCAAACCCTAAAAAAGCTACCAAGGAGATAAGTGTTGGACGCTAATCGGGAGTTTACCATGGAAGAGATACAAAGACCACTCCGTGGAATGATACGACTTGATGAAATTGAGGATGGAAGACCATTCATAAGGGTCATCCAAACTCCATTCGATTCCAAAGATGAACTTCTAATTCAAAGATTTGACTTGAAATATCTAAGAAGTCAGGATTTTGAAGTAATGGTGGATTTGCTACATTTTGATGTACACTTGGATCCGGATAAGTTTATAGAGTAACTTCAAATCGTGGAATTTTTCTTTGAGTTCCAAGAAATCTCACCTGACAAATTGGTGAAGTTTGCCACTAGCAAGTTAAAGATGAATGTATTATTTTGGTGGGAAATTTTAAAGCATATATGTCAGTTTGAAGGAAAAGACAAGATCACTACCTGTTCCAATATGAAACAAAAGATGCAACACTAGTTCCTACAAGTTAATTACATACTCATGCCTAACTTAAAAAATGGAGAGACATCACCGAACAACTACCACATCTTACTGACAGGGTTATGCCCCAGGATCTTGTAGTCAGAGTACACCTAGGGAACATCCAAGCTATCCCCGACTGAGGAGGTACTAGGCCAGAGTGGAGAACAGGTGGAACCAATCCTTATTCCCAAATCCATCCCAACCAGGAAATGTTTCAAGTGCAATGGATTTATGCATACCGAATTAAATTACACAATTAGGAGAATGATCTCTTTCACATATTAGAGAGCAGTTGAATAAATAAATCGTGATTCGGTAGAAAATGAAGAATGCAGAGGGGATTATCAACTTCCACTCGACGGGGAAGAGACACCGTCGATTCCAGTTAAACTCCAAAGATATTCCAGTTCAGTTGACAATAGTTTTTTTAGAAGGTAGTGAGTCCGAGGTAATGGACGTTTATACAAAGCGTGAGGTTGTGGTGCCTCAAGCTATCTTTTTGCAGGCATTGAGAGGAGCATTAACAAAACTAGAATTGGATATCCAAAAAGGCCATGAGTTTGACGAGCTGATTCTAAAATAGAGCAACCTCAGATAAGAGTATTTTCAAAAATTTTAGATACTTAGCTTACCCTACCGAAAGAGGTCCACATGTCAGAGATGACTCTTTTATGCCACTTTTGAAAGACTATATGGAGTCAGTTGTATTAAAATTTGTTCACCAGTGTACCCCCAACAGATGATCAGACGGGAAGGATGAACCACAACATTGGAAATCGCCTTAGAATCTTTGGGGACAAGAACATTCTTTAATGTGATATAGGTCCTATCAAAGAAAAAAAGATGTCTCTTCTTAGTGGTTGCTAGTGAGAGTGACTCATTCTATCATAGATTTTATTCTAGAGTTGATTCCTCCTGAGATACTTGTTTATCACTTACATCCAACCGAGTATAAAAAGTGAGAGAAGCTGATTATAGGTTTACTTGTTCGGGATTTGACTCGTGAGAATCTACGTTTTTATGCAACTTTAGCTCAAGTTATGTCAAAAGTGGATGAATGCTTATTCCATTAGGATGTGGTTTTGAATGACCACCTACATGATTGATTTCCCAGAAGCTTGCAACACTTATGTTGCCTCTAAAGTTATTGACCTGAATACTATTAGAAAGCAGAAGATTCAATGAATGAGGTCAAAGCTCCCTCGAATGGTGCCTCGGCTGTAGTTCTATCCTATAGATACATTTTTCTTCGATTTCCCTTCTCTTACAACCTTTCTTTCACTTCCGCCCTCACCGTATTTGTTGCCACCATCGGAAAACAGCCTTTTACTATTTTTATCATGTAGCCCACAATCCCCCACCTCCTTTTCCCTTTCATTATCTTCTCAGCCTCCTTACAGCTGCACCAACCTATCGTCACTCTTCCCAGACTCCTTCACAGCCACCTCAACCACCGGACAGCCCTGCAACCTCCACTCCCGTTTCTACTGCCTCCTTTCCACCTCTCTTTCGGCTTCCCCATTGTTGTCTAGTTGCAGGTTAAACTTCACCTAGCTATTGCTCAGTCACTCAGCTCCTCATACCTCTCAATTTCCCCCTTAAACTATAGCCATCACCTTCGAACCTTGCCTTAATGGGGTCTTTATGTCTGTGTCGTTGTTTTTCCTAGCTTAGTTGATTGTTTGTAACCATCTATTTGAGTTTCAGCAATAGTATAATATTATTCTATTGTGATTTAGCTTAACTTCGGTATAATGATTGAATTTAATTTAAGTGAAGGTGTGAAAGAACACGAAAAAATGGTATGTATGTTGTTGGATTTGTAAGTAAAGTGGGAGGATGGATGTCGGTGGAAATCCGACGTGAAGGGTGGGACGCAGCGAATCGAAAGCAGAAAACGGCTGTGACATTCCGTTTTAGTTATCTTGGGAGAGGAAATGAAAAACAGAAGAAGCTAAACCACAGAGGGTTGAGGAAGCGAGGGGTCAGAAGCCAAGGAGGCGAGTTCTTCCTGTGAATAGACGCGAGAGGTGGGAGCTCTCTTGTGTGCAGCCGAAGAGTAGAGGAAGGAATGAGAGGTGTTGCATGTTTTCTTACCCGAGGAATTGATAGCGGTGCGCTGTGCTCGGGGGAAGAGGAGGACCACATCGTTGCTGTGCTTCATCGAGCCACGACAAAAGGCAGAGGAAGGAAGATGATGTGCCAGGCGGATTCGCGTGTAGAGGAAGAAGAAGCTCATATGTGCGTAGAGGAGGGGTTCACATGCATGGGATAGTGCTCAACTGCGAATAGAGAGGTAAAAACTTAATAATCACACACTGTGTAATGTTAATAGAAAATTTTTATTAATTAGGACTTCTAGTTATAATTTCAGTTTTGAGGGGAATAGAAGGAGGCGAAGTGTGCGAGCTCAAGGAGGAAGATTAACCCAAGCAAACTTCGGTAAGGAAACTTTGGGTTAATGTTATAATTTAATTAATGAATTTTAATAGTAAAATAAAGTTAATTAGAATTTTATAAAGTAAAATAATAAAAAAATTAATACACAAATACTATAATTTAGTAGCTAATTAAAATATTAATTAAAGTTTTGTAATATGAATTGTCATGTTTATTATAGGCATCAAATTTCGATGAGTCAGCGTCAAGACAAGTTAGATTAATTATCATCGAGGAAAGTACTTGTACTTTTAATTTGTGATAACATTTTGTTTCTCAATTATTTTGCATTAGTAGTTAATGATACTTGTACTAACTTTATTTTAATCTATATATTCTTTTCTTTATTGGTCACATTATTATAAATGTTTGTAGCTACTTACTATCATGCATCGATAAATGTCACATATAATATATTGAATTAAATCTGATGAACACATGAATGATATATTTATATTGACTGTTTGTATGTGCATGTCTGACTATGATGAAGTCAACCGTTTATGGAATTAGTGGGGAACGTTAAGGTACCCACGCGCGTAAAGAAAAAATGATATTGATATTGAAGTACCTTAACCGGTATAATTTTTAAACAGTTCTCTTTGTCGGTTGTAGAGATTTAGAATGATATAAATATGTTATTGATATAATAAAATTCGTTGAATAATATCATATTTTTAAGGTATCAAACGTTTGTATTGATTTATAAAAATTTTAACCGACATGCATATTGCTTTCTTTTCTCATGTATTATTATAGTTAAGAGTGTGAGTATTCACCAATTTTGTTCATCCCACGGTTATTTTAAACCAACTTTTTAAGTATAATTAATTTATTAAAAAATGATCAATATAAGAGATAATGTTTATAGAAGGCGTGGCAACTTGTAATGATGTAAATTTAATTTATTGTTATTTTATCATGTATTATTATAGTTTATGAGTGTGAGTATTCATCGACTTTGCTTAGCTCACAGTTGTTTTAAATTAACTTTTCAATTATAATTAATTTATTAAAAAATGAGCAATAGATGAGACAATGCTTATAGAAGGTGTGGGCAACTTGTTATAAGATAAATTTAATTATATTGTTTTAATTTAAGTTGATTGGTGGTTCTTTCATTTGCTAAATGTTAAATGAATATAGAAAACTTAATTTCTATAGTCTGATCGTCACTATCTGTATTAGTTAATTCCAAGCCCCGGGTCAGGTCGTAGCAAAAGTGATATCAAAGTCAAGCTTGGGATTAATTAATGCAATCTTGATGAAGGGCCAACCGGGTAATTATAAAAAAAATTAATAATAATAACAATTATATATTTAAGTTAACTCAAATTAATAATCATATTCTATAAGACAGTGATACTTTCGAAATTATAGAGGAAGAGAGCCTAATAGAAAATGATGAAATATAGCCTTCTATTAGTGTGAAAACGAATGTCCTAACCCAAAATGATGGTGGCGATGACTTTGCTAATTGAGGAGTCCAAATTGTTGTCTATCGTAAGTGATGCAGTCATCGTGGATAAGTACTTGAAGATATTTTAAGATTTACATCCAACATTGTTTAAGGGAACTAAGGATTCAATTGAAACAGAGAATTAGCTAATGCTAATTGAGAAGATATTAGATAGTATAGTCTATCTAGATGAAACAAGAGTGTAATTTGTTACGTTTCTGTTGGATGAAGAAGCTGAAAGGTGGTGGTCTGGGCAATATCAGAATAAGTTAGGGGACATACCCAATATGATGGTCAATTGGGAGGAGTTCGTTGAGCTATTCAGAGAATGGTTTGTACCTCTATCCGCTTGAAGACGATACACAAATGTTCATCAAGCTGGTGCTAGTAGAGAAGATATGCATGTAGTACGAAACAAAATTCACTGCACTATCAATGTATGTGCCACAATTGATCGCTACTGTAGAAGAAAATTGCTACAGTTTCCTTTCGAAATCAAAAGATTCGATCAGACGGCCGTTGGTACTTTTAGGGATTTATGAATACTCGGTATTAGTGGAATGAGCTAGAAGAGTGGCAGTTGATTATCGGCTTACTGAGAGGCATAAGGAGACTCATAAGCGGAATAATATTGATGAAGGAGAACATATTGCCAATCAGAAGGATCCGATGGGGAAAATATCCAATTTCAATTCAGGTGGATTTAGCTGAGGTACGACTTAGTGTTGTAGCCACTTATGCCAAATGCAGAAGACAACACAAGGGAGAATGTTTAATGGGCTCTAACACATGTTACCGGTGTCGTCAGCTTGATACTATGGCAAGATATTGTTCATATCTTGGCCAGAAGAATGTTAAAGACCCTAAATCAGGTGTAGCTCCTCAAAAGATTACAGGTGGGAAAAAAAAGGATAGATTCTATTGCTTCAACTCCTACCTGAAGTCAACCAATCTATGCTGTTCGACCTCAGATATATTCTTTTACTCATAGTGAGCTTGAAGAACATACTGCTGCTGATAGTGATGAGTTCTAATGAGTTTAGCATTTTTTTATGTATAAGGGTATTGTCCTAGCATACCTTCTTACTTCAATAACTATGTGATATGTGAACTATAATTGACTCGTCTTGTATAAATAAATCAAAATATAAAATTCAAAAGTGAGATTGATTGACATAACACTCATTTTTTAGTTTCTCCCTCTTTCTTTCTTTTTTTCTTAATGGGAAGATCATGTTTGCATTTGTCCTTATGCTTTTTGCAACCTGTTGGCTTTGTGATCATTCTATCTTGCGATCACAAGTGATGGCCCTTTCTATTCATTAACCAATTATCTGTATATCCTTCCTAGGTGATTTATGTTGGATTTCACGTTTCATTCACTTTATTGATCTTCATTTTTAAAATTGATTTAGCCCTGAAGCATGTGCAGCGATCTTGTGGAAATCTTCCCAAGCAGCTCCAAAGGTATTCTGATTTTATTGCATAAATGCTGTTACAATTCAGTAGAATGCCAGTTAACAATGTCTTTCATCATTGAAGGCAGCTGAGAAACTGAAGATCACAGCAACAGAGCTATGCAAGCTCAAAATTGCAGATGGGATTATCCCGGTATGCTCTTGAGCGTTTTGTGACTTTTTTTTTATTTATTTTGCTTAGTACCATTTGATTTATATGAATGAGTCTATATTTCCTTGTTGAGCAACCACTAGATTTTAAGATAGTTGCTCCTATTGAATCTTTTATTAGTATGAACCATGAAGAACAAATTTGCATATAGATGTTTCTTGTGAGCTGGGCTTTTAATTTGGCTTGAAGATCACAGTTCACGAGAAATTAGATCAATTTTTTTACTTGAATTGATCTCAGATAAAAGTCAACAATATGACTAATGAGCGTACTTCAATTTGGATGAAACTTGAGCCGTGCCTAGGTTAGATTACGCTCTCAAGCTCAGATTGGGAAGAATATCTTTTACGTATGAATTTATATGCACATATTTATGTATATTTTGATTTGAATGAATGTATATATGTATCTATCATTTATATATATGAATCTATTAATATATGTGCGCATGCATATAATTTGGATTAATAATTTCCATTTGGAGTTCAATAATTAATCAAGGTTGGATCAACTTTTTACTTGAATCAAACTCGGATCAACGTCAAGGGGTTTGGCTTGAATTGGAGCCAAAGTCTTTGAGACAATCTTCAATGTAGATTGAATTGTTAACAACCTTATAGGTTGTCCACAAAGACTATGTCAAGGATTTGATTCATATTTATTCCAAATCTAAATCTATTTTAATTTCTAATTCCTCAGGAAAAATCAACTTCCTTCCCTTATTGATGTATAAGCAAGGACTCAAATGTAGTTAAAAAAAGGGACTCAAGTAGTTTTTTATTTAAGATAGCTATTTTAACTAGAACTGTTTTTTAATATGTAGGCCATGTTTTAGTTAGATTTGTGTTCGTTACTACCTATTGACGTAGTTGCGTCTCTCGCATGGGACGTGGGACGCGGCAGCCTCCAACTGTCAAACCGGGAACGGGGGGGGGGGGGCGTGAAGTTTGAACCGGCCAATAGGACCGGTCTAGATGAGGGGAGGTTTGACCAACCTCTTGGGGTTTGAGATTTGTCACACAATATAATGGGAGCCCTCTTTTGTTGCCTAACAGTATTTATAGGTGTCTTGTGTGTTCAAGGTTCATTTTTTTTTGCTTTCAGATTTCTGTCAAGACAGTTGTCGGTGTCTTGTTTTTTCTCCTAGGGCATCTAAAGACGAGAAGGTGCTCTGGCTGTAACTCGTCCCTAGGCGGTGTTTATTCTTGATTCGTGCTTCCTACTTCCTACAGCCTCTTCTCCATTGTCATCGTTGTCATGGTCACTGTCGTCCCTTAGAAACCGCCACCCGACTGTTTTTTTGCTGCTGACCAGTTCTCTCACATCTTCTACCTCGCTGCTAGCCTTCCAAACCGCCTTCGGTTCATTGTCGACTAGTCCAGCCACCTCCTGCTTGCTACCTCTTCTTTTCCAGCCACTCCACCTTGTTGCCAGCCTTCCAAACCGCCTCCCGATCACTGTCGATCAGTCCAACTATTGTCCCTACTTGTTGTCGCTTTTCGGGCTACTTCCCGCCTGCTGCCACCCTTCTCCCAGCTGCCTCCAATCCATTTTTAGCCTTACTTCTCCTTCAACCCCTGTGGAGTCCTGTTGTGTCTTTGTTATCTCCTAGTTCTAAATGTCTTTAATCCTATTTGCTTTCACTATTGTGATTTGAGTTAACTTCGGTATTATTAACAGAGCTAATCTAAATCTAGTCCTATCCTAGGATTTCTAACATCCCCCCAAATCTCCACCTTCCCATCACAAAAAAAAAAAAAAAACAACAACGAAGCCTTAATCCCACTAAGTGGGGTCGACTACATGAATCCTTTTTCTCCATTGCGTCTGATTTAGTGCCATATTTTCATTTAATTCCAATAGATCAAGATCATTTTTATACAATAAGTCCAAGTCTTCCTAGGTCTACCTCTGCCTTTGTTAACATAAGTTGAATATAAAACATCTACTATGCCTTTGTTAACATAAGTAAAATATAGAACATCTACTCTCCTAATCGGATAATCAGATGGTCGGCGTTTAATGTGAGCAAACCATCTAAGACGACTCTCTCTAATTTAGTTCGCTGGAGCTACACCAAGCTTATCACGGATATATTCTTTTTCCCCCATCCTACATACCCCCTCTACCTACCTACACACAAAACTTTAAACACACCTCCAAGGAGACATTTGCCTGAATTTGATCAGGAATTTACCATGGACAACATATAACGGCTACTCCATCAAGTGTTACATCGAATCGATGTCATTGAGGAAAGAACTCGGTGCTGAATCACCGTTGACCATAACAGTGAAAGAAGAGCACCTGAATCTCTCTTGTAGGAATGATTCCAATAAAGAAGAAGGCAAGTCACAACACTTTGGGGTGTTGTATCAGCGGGGGCCTAGAGTTGAGGTGCCTACTAGAGGATGCATTGACATAGTCTGTTAGAGGATACAGAGATAGAGTGTCTGCTAGATAAAGTCAAATATAAAACATCTACTCTCCTAATCGGATCATCAGATGGTCGACGTTTAATATGATCAAATCATCTAAGATGACTCTCTCTAACTTTGTTCGTCACTGGAGCTATACCAACCTTATCACGGATATATTCTTTTTCCCCCATCCTACATACCCCCTCTACCTACCTACACACAAAACTTTAAACACGCCTCCAAGGAGACAATTGCCTGAATCTGATCAGGAATTTACCATGGACATCAAGTGTTACATTGAATCAATGTCATTGAGGACAGAACTCAGTGCCGAATCACCGTTGACCATAACAGTGAAAGAAGAACACCTGAATCCCTCTTGTAGGAATGATTCCAATTTAGAAGAAGGCAAGTCACAACACTTTGGGGTGTTGTATCAGCGGGGGCCTAGAGTTGAGGTGCCTACTAGAGGATGCATAGATATAGTTTGTTAGAGGATACAGAGATGGAGTGTCTGCTAGAAGATACAAAGATAATGTTATTGGAGGGTACATAGATCTGGGGAGATTCAGATGATTTCCTCAAATTGATGTAGACTGTTGAGTGTCTTTGGATACAAGGATGTGCTCGATGACAGAAGAGTGAAGCTTGCAATCATCAAGCTAAAGAAGAATGTTTCTTTGTGGTGAGAGAACTTGGAGAGGAAGAGACAGAGAGAATGACGCACTTTGGAGAAAAAGAAAGCGATGCAATTACAATACCTGTCCTTGCACTACTGCCAGGATATTTTCTTGAAGCTCTACTTTCTGCAACAGAAGTAGCTATCGGTGGAGGAGTACATGACGGAGTTTATGTAGCTTAAGCAGAAATGTGATCTAACAAAGCCAAGGAACACCCCATAGCTGAGTACTTGGGAGGTCTGAAGTCCACCTTCAATAATGCGGTTCAGCTGCAAAACTATTCGACACTGAGGGATGTGCAGACCTGGAGAGACAACAGAAGCAGAGCAAACATGTAGTTGGAGACATCAGCAGGAGCAATCCTCAGAGAGTTGAGAAGATTGCTCAGGATAAAGAAAAAGGCAATCAGTGAGAAGAAGTTCGAGAAGATTAGCATGCCCATTAAAGTCCCAACCAGAAAATGCTTCAAATGCCATGAATTTGGGCACATCGCCTCTAGTTGCATGACAGGCCGAGTTATATCCTTCACCGAGCAAGGTGTAATGGAAGAAGTGAGCGACGAAGAGGCAGCAAAAGAATAAAGTGAGGAGTACCAGTTTCCACTTGATGAGGGTGAGATTTTAGTGGTTCAACTGGCCCTTTAAACTAAGGCTACGAGGGAACTGCAGTGGCTTTATTCTACACCCATTCCACTCTAAAAGTAAAGATATATAGTCTCATCATCGCTGGAGGGAACAACATGAATGTGGTGTCTGCACATATGGTGGACAAAAGCCTCACGACTGAGAGACACTCCCAACTAAATTACCTGACGTGGTTGTGGAAGAAAAACAGAGTCAGCATTGAGTGAACGTGACTTGTGAAATTTTTAATTAAGAGTCAGTTGCAGGACCAAGTTTGGTGCGACGTGGTGCCCATGGATGTCTGTCACCTGTTGTTAGGGAGACTGTTGCAGTTTGATTTCGAACTCAACATTACAGCTTTAGGAACAACTACTCCTTCACCAAAGGTGGTAAGTCCATAGTCCTACCTTCTTCAGAGTCTAAGAGTACTAGTGCTCTTGTCAAAAGGACCAGTCGAATTAGTTTTGGTGATGATAGAGGTCAGTGCGATTGAAGAGCGGATTTTAGACACAGGGCAACCTATATAATGGGACTTTCAAAACATCTTGTTCAATAGCTTATCGTCATTGGCCACCTCCGATGTGCTGCTTCCCTCCTTTCAGCCTCCTCCAACCCATTTCTAGCCCTACTTCCCCTTAAACTATAACAACTTCATCTTCGCCCTTAGCCTTAGTTGAGTCGTGTTGTGACTTTGTTATTTCTTAGTTCTAAGTGTCTTTGATTGTAACCTTATTTATTTTTTGAGTAATAATATTTGCTTTCTCTTTTGTGGTTTGGGCTAACTCAAGCATCACCTATGGGCATTAATTCCCATAGTTAATTATCACTTCCATTTCCTGGAGAGCACTAATGACTAAAGAGATTGCTTAGGCTTGTGTTTTAGGTATATATTTTGTATTTTGATGTGAACTTAATTGAGTGAAGAATGATTTGGATGATGGAAATACACTCAATCAAGATAGCATGGTTTTGTCATCGTAAGGATAACGGTGAATCTACTTTGCCAATGTCAGTATGTTAAAAGTCAAAATTTTCAAGGAGCTTAGTTAGCAATTATGTATTGCCTCCTTTAAGGTATCATAGGTTGTTATAAATATATATGTGCCAAAAATGGTTAATCCTTTAAAGTTTCATTGAATGGTTTGAAGGGATGCAACATAGCTGTTTGAGATTTAGAGATACTATAATTAAATTTGTTGTGAGCTAAGTCAATCATGCTTGACTCATAAATGAGCTTGCAAGCCATATTTAGCGAGCTCACGTCTCATCCTTGAGCTCGAACTGCTCATGAATTAAAGGGTTGTTTGGTTTGTTGAAAACGAAATGTAATGAAAAGGTTTGCAGAGTATTATGATTACAATGTATTTGAAATATTTTGAAGTTGTTTAATTTATTGTAAAATAAACGTAAGACTTTATATTTTTTGTTTGGTCTGAAATAGATTGAAAACAATATATTTCAAAATATATTTTTTCGTTTGGCGGTTGAGGGGGAGGTGGCAGGCGGCTGACAGTAGTGGGTTGGTGGGCGGCGTGACAAACGACTAGCGGCTGGGGGGGGGGAGAGGGGAAGCGGTATGCGACCGACAACAATGGGTTGGTGGGGGCGACGACGATCGACAAACTGCAGTGGGGGCAGGTGGCGACTGCGGTTGTAGGCCGGCAGCGACGGCGGCAAACTGTGGTAGGAGGGGCAGGCAAACTACAATGGTGGCGGGGGGCAACGACTATGACGGTGGCAGACGACAATGGGCTGTGACTGATGGTTTGCCGATAGCATTTTATATGAACGTTTGTCAGCGTTATTTTTGGCGTGGTGTTGCCCGTTGGAAGCTGTCGGTCGCCGGAATCGAAATCCCATCGCCCGCTTCGGAAGGACGTTTTAATTTATATATATATGTATATATAATTTTAGAAAAATATGAAATCAAACTGACTTCATATTTTCCATAGTTTAAATGAAAGAGCAATACACCTCAAGACCCGTATTTATCCCGGAAGATAAACACAAGACTTGAGGGTGAGACTCGATCAAATAAACTAAGAAATATATCACGTTCGTTTGGTCTGCGAAACCATTTTATTTGCCGATAAATTCCCCTATTTAATATGAAGAATTAAATAGGTTTTATATTAAGCTGGGTTCGGAAAAGCTTCTTATAAGGGCAAGCCCCTATAGTTAATTACATATTAAATGACCGAGATCACTTAAGAAAGCTCTCGATAAAAATCAGGAAATATTATCTTCAAGGAGGTCATAGGGATAGGACTTTTCAACGAAAATCGGACAAAGAGTTGTGAAAGTGGATTGGCTCAAATTTGAAACATTTATTGTAGAATCCAAAGGAGGAAGAACTAGGGGATGTTACAGATCCTGAGGAGAACCTCGATGACTTCCCAAGTTATCCTATGGTTTGGCTTGAATTTAGGGGAGAAATTATTTAAAGGTTTTATCATGCCAATTTTTATTTAATTAGGGCTTACATTTGTGTAAAACGATCACACGAATAGCCTGTAAGATATGAGGATTTACGTCGTGACGAATGACAACCTCAGAATCCTAAGTCGAGTTTAGAGCTTATATTGTACAGCAGAGTTATACGAAAGGCCTAAAGAAAAGTTGAGGATTTATGTCGCACTAGGCGGACAACCTCGAAATCCTATGGATTGTTATTTAATTACTAAGGAATGGTTTAGCTAGTGTAGACATGTTCTGCTGTTGAAGATGTCCGTGCTGCCCACCGCACTAGCTTCAAGCTCCTTATCGTGACGAGTTCAAGTTTTCTAGGGTATCAGGTTATGGTGTCAAATCAAGCGGCCCTATGGTTGTAGTTCTTTAAATACCCTATGAAAGCATGTTTAAGGTTGTACAGTGTATAGCGTAACAACAGGGTGTATAGCACGGGAAAAACAGTAGAGTATGCAGTAACATGCTATGTGAGAAAAGAAAAGTAGCAGGTACAACAGCAAAGTAACATGCTATAAATATATAAAAACAAACCTGTATACCTATGAGATTCGTTATTTTCTTAGATGTAGCAGGCTGAAATGCATGATGAAAGCAAAACAGAAAAAAATGTCGTCCAGAAAACTCGAGAAAGAACGGTGAATGACTTACAGTGGAAAACTCGAGAAAATAAATAACAATTTAAATAAAATCATCAAAAACCTCAGGAAAGTCCCGGAGAAAAGACCACGAGTGCTTTCCCAAAATCATACGAAAAATTCAAGGAAAACCGCAAGCACTCGGGTCGGGGCTAGGCTCAGAAACTATGTATATCTTCACTCGATGGTCGTCGAAGGCTACTCGGTCACCCGGATATATAAAGTCCGCCACTCAACTAGAAGGGTGTCCTACTGAACCTAAATTAGGAAGGGTGTTCCTTAACACAGTACTAGTAATTGACCAGTGGACAATCCAGCTATAGTATATATTTGAAATTTATATTTTAGCATGCACGTGGATTTCAGGCATACAAAAAAAAGTTATGTTGATTTTATTTGTAGTGAATATATATATAACAAATTTATTTTTTATCAGTTTTTGAAAATTACGATTGTCGACGAGTCGATCATTTTGTCGGGTGTAGGATCGTCAGCAACCTAAGAAGGTACGGGTGCCCCGTTAGTCTCGTAGCGGTGAATGATACCATCATCCTACAGTTCACCGGGCCCCTGGAGTGGGTCCTGATGTTGTAGGATGGAATATCATTCCACTCTACCACCGGTGTGCCTTTGTCATCACCGCCCTATGCCCTAAAACAAAGCGTAAACCAAAACTAAGTAAAACAAAAGAAAACAAACCAAAGAGCAAAAGGGGAAGGAAAGGAGATTAACCCACCTCCAAATCCGATTTAGAAAAGAGGGGTCAAAGCAGTAGGAGGGTTAATATAAAACACTCTTAAATAAGGCTTGAGACGCTTCCAAACCCCACAAATTAAACCAAAGAGGAGTAATCCAAGAAAGACCCCAACTAGTACTTCCAAACCCCAAATATTGAAATTTTCCAACTCCCAACCTGATTCACAACCTAACGCATCACATAAATACGAAATCTTCCAATAAAACCAAGTAAATGCTCACAACCAAGACAGGACAGAGCCAAAGAAGCTCGCGGCCAAGGCAAAAAGGGCCAAGAAAGCTCACAGCCAAGGCAACAGGGGCCAAAAAAGCTCACAGCCAAGGCAACATGGGGCCAAGGAAGCTCACGGCCAAGGCAACAGGGGCCAAGAAAGCTCATGGTCAAGGCAACAGCGGCCAAGGAAGCTCACGGCTACAGCAATAACAGAAAAATCATCCCAACATAAAGCTTTCAACACATAGGAAAGTGAATGGACAAGCTCTCATAAATCTTCCAAATTAGCTCCAATTCTACCAAGTTAAACATATGAAAGATTCCCCAAAATATTACTTAGGAAGGGTGTTCCTTAGCCCAGTACTAGTGAATGGACAAGCTACTGAACCTAACTTAAGAAGGACGTTCCATAGCCTAGTACTAGTAATTGACCAGCGGACAATCCAGCTATAGTATATATTTGAAATTTATATTTTAGCATGCGCGTGGATTTCAGGCATACAAAAGAAAGTTATGTTGATTTTGTTTGTTGTGAAATATATATATATATAAATATATAATAAATATTGTATCTGTTCTTAACAAATTCATTTTTTATCAGTTTTTGAAAATTATGATTATTCACGAGTCGATCATTTTGTCGGGCGTAGGATCGCCAACAATTTAAGAAGGTACGGGTGTCCCGCTAGTCTCGTAGCGGTGAATGATACCGTCTTTTATGGTTCACCTGGCCCCTGGAGTGGGTCCTGATGTCGTAGGATGGAATATCATTCAACTCTACCATCGGTGTGCCTTTGTCATCACCGCCCTATGCCCCAACAAAGCGAAAACCAAAACCAAGTAAAACAAAAGAAAACAAACCAAAAAGAAAAAGGGAAAGGAAATGAGACTAACCCGCCTCCAAATCCGATTTAGAAAAGAGGGGCCAAAACGGTAGGAGGGTTAATCTAAAACACCCTTAAATAAGGTTTAAGACGCTTCCAAACCCCACAAATTAAACCAAAGAGGAGTAATCCAAGAAAGACCTCCACTAGCATTTCCAAACCCCAAATATTGAAATTTTCCAACTCCCAACCTGATTCACAACCTAACGGATCACATAAATACAAAATCTTCCAATAAAACCAAGTAAATGCTCACGGCCAAGACAGGACAGGGCCAAAGAAGCTCACGGCCAAGGCAACAGGGGCCAAGGAAGCTCACGACCAAGGCAACAGGGGCCAAGGAAGCTCACGGCCAAGGCAACAGGGGCCAAGGAAGCTCACGGTCAAGGCAACAGGGGCCAAGGAAGCTCACAGCTACAACAATAACAGGAAAACCATCCCAACATAAAGCTTTCAACACATAAGAAAGTGAATGGACAAGCTCTCATAAATCTTTCAAATTAGCTCCAATTCCACCAAGTAAAACATACGAAAGATTCTCCAAAATATAATCCTCAATCACCTCTCTCCATGAGCAAGCCAAGGGAGTTTCAAACCGCAGCCCCAAAATATTCCCATTTCAGCCATCAAAATAAGCTCGAGCCAAACCATCACAAGGCATAATAGCACTCACCATACGGCCAAGACTGCAGTCCAGCACAAAACCAAATCCAGCTCGCCAAAAACAAGGCCGAGACAAATATTTTAAAGCTCTTAAGTAGGGGCAAATGTAACACATCAAGATAGGCTCTCGGGTAGGAGCTAAAGCAAGCAAATTGAGCCCCCAAACAAGGCCAAAACAAATCCCGTAAAGCCTTTGGGCAGGGACAAGTATAACACATCAAAATGGGCTCTCGGGTAGGAGCTAAAATAAGCAAACCGAGCCCCCAAACAAGGTCAAAACAAATCCTTTAAAGCTTAATATATGAAACTTATATAATTGAAACATAGCTTCAGCATGAAACCAAAGACCAAGCCTCCACAAAACCAACATCCAAACCCTTCCAAAGTGAAAACCGAGCCTTTCAAAGGCTAAAGAAAATCCGGGGGTTTTTAAAATATCAGGACATGGAGCCACTATACATCTTAAACGAGAACAATGATACACATAGCATGTTTAGGTCTTCCTCCAACTTAACCATTCCAAATATGAAGCAATATTTCAACAAATATATAAAGAGGAGAGTACTTTATAAAGAGCCAAACCAAGCTATCAAAACAAGTTACGGAGCCTTCCAAACCAACCGAAATTTTTATAACATGCATTTTATTAAGGCAAAGCTACAAGGAGCCTAAAACCGAGCCCCACATGCACATGGAAAACAAAATAAGCTCTCCTACAATTCATGGCAAACAAGAGTGAATGAAGAGCCTCATAGTACAAATCCCACATATTTGCAAGAGGAGCTAGCATGGTCCTAAAGCCACATTTTCAATATTTTGAACTTGCTTTGAACATAAAGAAAAGGTGAAGATAATATCATGCCATTCCTGCACCATTTCAAGCAATTAACCAAGTTTAACTCCTAGAACATGCTCACACTTCTATCATTCACATGCTTCAAGTAATAAAACACCCCCAAATCTCAATGTAACAACACACTAGCATGCTATTAGAGAGGGGGAAAAGAAATAATCATTTAAGCAAGTAAACAAACTACTCCATGGCACATAAGTGCTCGGCCGAAAAACCAAACAGGGAGGAACAAGCCAACAACACAAACCACAACCACCTCAGGTAAAACCGAGGAAAGGAGAGGGGTTACCAGCTAGTGCAGAGCACACAAGGAGAGCAAGGAGTTCAAGGTTTAGTCCAACAGCACCTCCCCTCTAAAAATTTGGCCAGTACCAGGGACGCCCCAAGTAGGGCTCTTTTATAAGCTAGAGGGAGGAGAAGGTGCTGAATTTAACTATAGGAGAGCAGCGACAAAAACGTCGCAACAAAGAGCAGGTGGCCGCGGGTTCGCACAGGGGAGAGCAGAGGAGAAGACGTCGCAGCCAGGGATGAGGAATGGGAGTGAATACGTGCGGCTTGAGGAGGAGAAGGTCGCAGAGGATACGATCGAGCATGGGGAAGAAAGATACGGTCGGGGCGATTTGCTCGAGCGGGGAGAGGGACTAACAAAGTCCCCCAATCGTGCGAACGGGAGAGGAGCTGGGCCGATCGAACGGGGGAAGGAATTTAGGGCTTAGGATTTAATTAGATAGGGGAGAAGTATATAAATATATATTTATAATAATAATAATAATAATAGTACTATTATTATTATAATTACATATAATCCTCATTTCACAAATTTCATCCCCGACAGGCTATCGTCTCAAAACGAACGTCTATTTTAGGTAAAATCGACGTTCCGAACGCATCAGCTTAGTCTGTTTCGTCATCCGGGGTCGTTCGGACAACCTCATCGCCGAAATTGCGTCAAATCTGGTCCTTTCTGAAATTATGACTTTGATGTTGATCATCCCGGCGTTCCGACTTCAGCTCCAGTCCACTGCAGAGAAATTGAAGTCGTCGAGGCCGCAAACTGAGAATTTGTGCATCCAGTAGTGCAAGACGTGCACGAAGCCGTCCTAATGTCCAGTGATCATATAGGGACTCCATTTGAATTCCTGACGTCAAATCCGACCGGACTAGCGGTACGGAATCTTGTGCAGGATTTCAAAGAGTAACAAAGTGGTTTCAAACACTCTAAAACGAGGTGGGTCCCATTGTTAGGAATCTAGGATCGTCGGGGAAGCTCCTGAAGCTAAAATACTAAATCTAGGAGGAAAACTAAACCTCGACAAAAAATGAGGTTAACAACAGTATAATTCATATTCGGTAAAATTGGCTGAATTCTAAATTCACCAAAATAAACATTTATGTAAACTTCAAATTTATTTATACTTTATATTGTTTTTGTAATTCTTCATGCCACACAATTTTGTCAAATCATTGCAAAAGAATTACAATACACCTAAATTCACCCAGCCAAACAACTTCTAACTCATTGGCATGCGCACTCACCACACACACGCAACGTGCACCCACGCACCCACGCACTACACCCATACTCTAAAACCTAAAATAAATATTTATCTTAGTAGCCTAATCCTCTTCCTCTGTAGACTCGTCCGCACCTTGTTCCACCATTGATGCACCTCCACACCGGCGCCATATTCATTGCATTCTTTTGTATCCCTAGTGCCTTTGATGCCTTCAATGAATTTTGAGGCGAACTACTCCATCTCATTATCTCTCTCCTTGTCATGTTTCCATTTGAACTCTTTTGATCCCATGCTGGCAAACATTTTTTTATGGCATTACGCAGACCTTATATGCTCAAGCTTTATTGATGACCTTGAGTTTGAGCTCATGACATATTGGTGTGGTCGAGCAGAAGTTTGGTATGTTGTGAGCACATTTTAACTGATTAAAGCCCTAATATGAGTTATAAGGGCTCAAAGGCATGACATGATCATCAACTATTCATGATTTTAATCTTAAATCAATTATTAGTTTGTGTGATTTCATTGGTGGGGTTGCTTTTGATTTGTTTGGTTGTATAGCTTAGTTTGGGGTTTTTGGTTGTATAGCTTAGTTTGGGGCTTACATTTATTGGAAGGCCCATTATATGCTATTTACGTTCCTAATTTATAATTAATGTTGAGAATGAAGCTGATTTGAAATGTGGAACTCATTACCCTATTTATGAGCTGCTCAAACGTCTAAAGCTTACAATCTTGTCTTTTCCACATGCCTCCATGTAGGACTTGTAATTTGGTAGGTCTTAAAACCTTTCCCTATAGGTAAGGCAACCTGAATGGTGGGCCTTAGGGTTTTGTCCTATAGACAAGGCAGCTTAATTCTATTTGTGCTGATTAAATTTTAAGTCTTTTATAATTTTAAAGGTTAGATCTTAAAGTCTTAATTTTTTTGTGGCGTGTATTTTGTCTTGCTTGAGAATTTAAATTCATTAGGACCCTTTTATTAACTAAATTCATTAAGCTCAAGTTCAGGGCTAAGGTCATTGGCTTAAATGTTTGATCAATTGAGTAACATTGATTATTTAGATTGAAAACTCATGGTTATTATAGATGATAAGGTCTTGAAGGGTTACTTTGATGATTTTGGTGCCCTATTGGGGGCATTATTAACACTAACGAGCATGTGTCATTTGGACTCTTTCCATTTCTAGTTCAAAGTGTATTAGCTCTTTTTTTGGTGCTAGCATTATTATTAGTGCACTTCAAGATAGTTGCGTGATAATTATTTACACACGCGTATACACACTCATGTGTGTGTTCCTTTATGTTTTTTGCTATTGGATATTTTAGCATGCTTTTCAACGTGCAAGTATTATTTTTTGTTTATTGGCATGGATATCGACATCCTTTGCATAATTCATGTTCCTTTTTTCTTTGAGTTTGATTCGTTGTAATTTTTGGCCATGTTGTTGTACTCAGCATTTTTTGAATTTACTTGCCTAATGCTTTCATTATTTTGTATTTTGTTTTTAACTTTTGTATCTCGAAACAACTAATTCAATATTTGATTAATTAATTTGTGTGTTGAAATCCTTTTTTAATTAATTGATTGAACCTTTGAATTCATTATAATTCATTGATTAATTAGAGTTTTAATTCTAGTTCAAACCAAGGTGAAACTTTAATAGATGTTTTGAAATGCCTAAACTAATCAATAAATTTTGAGTAGAATCAAACTTTATTTCCCTTGATTTTTTAAGGTTTTCCATGCCAGGTAGGCTACAATATATGTTTTGATATTATATTGCAGTAAGGCGCTACATATGCCCATGCACTAGTATGAGTTATGAAACTTGCTTTGATAGCTATTATGGTGCGGTGTGACATAATTTGTTCCTGTTACAATCTAGATCGGGTGCTCAGAGTGACAAGATCGAAACAGATAGTCGAACGAAAGTTTTAAGCTTAATCTACCTTCTACATAAATGTAATAATTTAAAATTGTTTTTTTTTTATGTAAACTTCCAACATCTTAAAATGGTAAACAAGCAAACAATTCTCATTCATCATTGCGACTTGTGCGTACATCTATAAAAATACATATGACATGTTCAAACTTTTATGGGAGTGTATTTAAACTATATAATTTTTAAAGCTATACAAAAACCTGACATTAGCTATTTCTCGCATGTTATAACCAAATCCTCTGCTTTCTTCTATTGATTTTACTACTGGGGTGGATTATAAATGAATAACTCAGTGATTATATCATAGTTCAAAATAGCAATAGCTCAAATGGTAAAAGAAACAATATATTTATCAATCGTCATATCTAAAGCTAGAATGCAATTGTAAAATTTATCTTTTGATTTCAATTACAATTATTTCATAAATTTGCTTAGTAGTCTGAGTTATAACAATGATGGAATTTTAGCATTTAACTTAAGAGCTGAATATTTATTCATAACTTATTGTATAGTATGTATTTAATACATGTCTTGAGAACACCTTATTTACATAAACTTAACTCACACTAGTCTATATATACCCCAACACCCTTGTCAATGCATGGCGCGGGGCTCTCCTGAACTGGCTCAGGAAGGGAGGCTAGGGGGGCCAGCCGATTCAATTGTTTGTGTTAGAGTTGCTGCCCAAGTGCTCCTGATTATCTATTATTATAAATAGGTGTTATCTTTTTGTTTAGGGTTAGTTTTTGCGGAGTATTTCTGTCAGGACAACCGCCGTCCTCCCATTTTCCCTTCTAGGATTTTATCTGACGGCAAGAAGGCACTTTGGTTAGGATTTTATTGCCGTCGTCTTCGAGGGGCTCTCCTGAACTGGCTCTTTGGTAGGCTCGTTAAGAAGCTTTTGTTCGATTCATTCGCTAAGTTAACAAGCTGAATATGATCTTTTTTGCACTCGATAAACGAGCCGAACATGAATAAAGATTTGTTTGTTCGTATTCGGCTCATTTTGGCCCGAAATAATTAAATTATCTGTGTATATATATAGATATATAATTGATGAGTAGGGTGCCTTTATCGGCTTTCTAATACAGTCTTTATGTATCTTTTTCTATTTTAATATAATGTGCCCTTGAGCTTTTCAAAAAATAAAATAATAATTGATGAGTAGTATTTTTAAAAAATTTAATTGACTACGAGGCTATAAAGATTTATAATCAACTAAAATTATTAATTTAAAAATAAAATATAAATTTAACAATTTATATTTAAATGGCGTTTTAATATAAATAATAAGATTTAGATCACGCCTTAATCTTTAACAACCTACGGCTACGTGATTAGGGTTGTCAAAACGACTCTTTGTTCGCGAATAGCTTATGTTCGGTTCGCTGCAAACAAGCCGAACACGAGCACATTTTTTTGTTCAAAATATAAATGAGTTAAATATGAACATTGGTATTTTTTAACGAGCCGAACATGAGCTAAGTCTGGGCTCGCTCAAGTTCGGCTCGTTTACACACCTATAAATATACATACATAGTTACATATATATATATATATATATACCTATATATATATATATACCTACATATATATATATACCTACATATATATATGTAGGTATATATATATATGTAGGTGTATATATATATATATAGGTATATATATATTAGTTTGGGTTGCTCTCAGTATCATTTGGTATCAGGGTTAGTCTAATCTTAGTCCTATTTAGGTTTTCAGCCTTACCCCAACATCAAAAGTTTTCTTTCTTATTTCCAAACCATAGCCAAATTTTGACCTAACTCTAAATTCTCCTTGTTGATTTTTAAAGTCAACAACTCTAAAGCAATTTTTCACGCCCACTTTCACCTCCCAACTCCAAACCCTACCCATGCCACCGAGGAGATACATGCTCGAGCCTACATGGGAAAAGATACAATGAGAGATCTACCGACTTCAGCAGAAACTTGCGGATATTGAGGATGAAACCAAGGGGGACTTACTCTCGATGGTGACAGGGAAAGTTGAAGATGTGAAAGGGCCGAGAATTTCAACCTCTTCCAGATGGAGGATTTTAGTGATGAAGAAGAAATTTCACTATGTTTCAAAATCTACTATCAGAGGAGGCCTAGAGAGGAGATATCATTTGGAGGAGACAAAGACTTCGGAATAAAGGTGGAGCTACTAGAATTCGATGGATGTATGGATTCAAATGATTTTATCGAATGACTACGGTCAGTTGAGATGATCTTTGAGTACAAAGGGGTGTCTGAAGATAAAAGGATGAAACTTTGGGCTATCAAATTGAGAAAAAGCGACTCCTTGTAATGGGACAACTTGCAGTGATAGAGGAAAAAAGAAGAAAGTGATAGGATTTCCAAGTGGAAAAAGATGAAGAAAGCAATACAGACAAAATACCTCTCATCCCACTATCAACAAGATGTCTCTACCACTTGCAGCGAGGAGACCCATCAATAGAGGAGTTCACAGTGTTGTTTGATCAGTTGCAGATAAAGTGTGATTTGGGTGAGCTGCAGGAACACCATAGACTATTATCTGGGGAGGGGGGCTAAAGCCCACTATTAGCAATGTGGTGCAGCTGCAACTTTATTGGTCATTTGGAGATGTTTAAACCTTCGCATTGAAAGTAAAAAAATAGCAAATGATCACCACCAGTAAAAAAACCACCCATAGTTGGAGAAACCAACAGAAGCACGCCTCAGGGAGTTGGGAAAACTAGTTTGAATAAGGATAGAGCCACCCCTTGTAAGAAGAAGCCTAAGGAAGAGTAGCACGCTTACTACAATACCCACTAGAAAATGCTTCAAATATCGTGGATTTGGGCACATCGCCTTTAACTGCCCAACGAGCTTAGTTGTGTCTTTTACCGAGCAAGATGTTGTGGAGTAGGTTAGCGGCGAGGAGACTACTGAGGAAAAAGGTGAGGTGTATCATCTTCTACCGGATGAAGGAGAGGCACTTGTGGTTCGACAGGTACTACAGACCGAGGATATGAGGGATTCGCAGTGGTTTCATCACAGTATATTCTACGCCTGTTGCACCGTGAACGGGGAGGTATGCAATCTTATTATCGATGGAGGGAGCAGTAAGAACATGACGTCTACACAGATGGTGGAGAAGTTAGGCCTCATGACTCAAAGGCACTCCTATCCATATTCTCTAACTTGACTGAAGAAGAAAAACATGGTCAGCATTGACCAGAGGTGCCTAATGGAGTTTTTGATAGGGGACCGCCTACAAGATCAGGGTTGGTGCAACGTGGTCCCGATGGATGACTGTCATGTTTTGTTGGGGAGACCGTAACAATTGGATTGTAAGACTTAGCATAACTAATTCAGAAACATCTATTCCTTTATGAAGGATGTGAAGCACATTTTCCTTTTAACTTCAGTGGAACGCGAGATCACAAGCTGTCACGATTCGAACCGGGGCTTGGAATTAAGCAAGGCAGAAATGTATGGTCGGACAGTGAGAATTAAAATTTCGATGTCCATTTTTTATAAATAGCTATGAATAAAATGAAAGAACAACTAATTAAATGAATTAAAGTGGTATATTAAAATTTACCTCATTAATGGTTGTCCGCATCTTCATACACGTTTTCTCTTTTATCACTCATTTTTTAATTAGTGAAATTAACCCGAAAACTTAGTTAAGAAACAACAGTAAGCCAAAATAAGCTAGTAATATTCAATACTCTTAAACTACATCAATGCAAGAGAAAAGAAAAATAATATGCATGTCAATGCAGTCAAGTTTTTTTAATAAATCAATAAAATATTTGATACTAATCTACGAACTATCTGTGCAATAGCATATCAATATCATACTATTTTTATAACCGCCACAAGAGCACGGTCTAAAAATTATGTCAATTAACATAAACCAATATCAATATCATTTTATGTATAGTACACAGGTACCTTAGTGTTCCCCTTTTAGTACTATCAAGAGGTGAATTCATCATAGTTAGTCATGCACATACAAGCAATCAATATAAATATATCATTCATATGCTCATTGCATTCAATTCAATATACTATATATAACATGCATGATATTAAGTAACTAGAAGAATTACTAACGATATGACCCATAAAGGAAAATATATAAATCAAATTAAAGTTTGTGTAAATATTATTGTCTACTAATGCATAAAAATCGAAAAGAATCAAAATATTACCATAGATTAAAAGTACGTGTATTCACTTTAATCACAGATGATTTTCTTTGCTTTTAATGTTCATCACCAATTCCAAATTGCCAACTATAATATATATAATATTTGAGTTACTAAATATTATTATTATTATTATTAATTTAATTATCAATTAGTAAATTTTATTATATTATTTAATTAAGATTTCAATACTTGAACTTTAAGTTTGATCGTTGAAATTAATACTTATAATAATTTTATTAATTTAACAAAATACTTTTTTTTTCTTTACTGCCAGTATCCTTTCTCGAATCGAAGTGAAACGTCTCTAGGTTAAATCTCAATTTCATTAAACTCCATTATTAATAATTTATAATATATTTTATTCATTTAATTAAAACCCTTACCTCTCCTAAAGACTCGGCTCGACTCTTCTCCCGCATGCTCCGCTCCTTCCCTTTCTTCTTTTTCGGCTCGATTGCACATAATTGAATTTCATTATGCGCAAAGAATCTACTCCCACACTCGCCTGCTTTGCTCAACTGTGGTGTCGCCTTCTTTGCTAGAGCTCGTTTGAAGTCCTCTGCCCGCACCCTTATCTTTGCCCTTCTACGCTCACCGTGGCTAGTGAAGCCTGCATGATCCCAAAAGCCCTCCTCCGCTTCCCCTGACGCTTCTTGCTCGACTCTCAGGTAAGTAAACTTGCCTCTACCGCCCACCCCCCTCCCCCATGCGTGGATTTATACACGAAAGTATTCATTAGACTTCCCGACCCTCTAGCTTCACCTCTCCCACTTTGGTTGTTCGATTCCTCTCTCTCCTTTAACTGCCCGACTCCTCACTTCTCTTTCATTTTCTCGTTTCCTCTCTCTAGATTAACTGAAATGGATGGGACTTTGCACAGGCGCCCTTGCCAGCAAAACAGTGTCAATGGGATTGGTTTGGTGACGACAAAGGATGTTAGGACTAAGAAACAGACTCTAGACACGGGATAATAATTACAGAGCATTTCAGGATATCACAGTCGATATCTTACCACCATGGACATCACTGTTCGAGGTTCAGGTTACCCTCACTTCAGATCAGGTTGAGCTGATTGTGAATTACTTTGGAAGTATTTAACAGCACAGGTGAGGCATTTAGAGTCAGTTCAGCTCAGTAGTGGAGCCCCAAGAGAGCAGATCGATATGGATGTATGCTCGCAAGTGGAGAAAAATCCTCAAGTGCTTTTTGAGATAGTACAACCGACAGTAGTATCCAAGTGCTGCTTGGATAGCAAATGAAGAACCAGAAATTTCAACGAATGATGTCGAAGCTCCCCAATCCCGGGAGATTGATGCGGAGCTCTTCTGAACTAATGGTTGAACCACTTAACTGATTGAGGAAGGGAGGCAAGGGGGGCGACCAGCCCAATTTTTTGGGTTAGAGTTGCTGCCCAAGTGCTCCTAATTATCTACTATTATAAATAGTTGTTATTTTTTGTTTGGGTTTAGTTTTTGCTGAGTGTTTCTGTCAGGAGAGTTGTCGGCTGCTCCTTTTCCCTTCTAGGGTTGTATTTGACGGCAAGAAGTTGCTTTGGCTGTACTTCATCCCAAGGTGATGTGTATCCCTCCTTATTCCCCTTTTCTCCTGCCGCCATCTTCCGACCTCCCTACGCTTCCCGATATCCCCTGTCATCAACCCCTTCAACCTACTAGAGAACCATTGTAATCCCCTTTGCCACCTGACTGTTGTGTCGTCAAACACTCCCTGCCTTCCGGGGTTGTCCAGCCAGCTCGCCCTGTCTCCTTTCCCATCAAATCCAGTTACACCTACTATAGACCAACTCCTTTCCTGTCACCTCCCACAGGCCGACCAACCTTCCCCTGCCATCAGTTGTAAGCCCATACCCCCTCTCATCTATTGTCGCCACCTCCCCTCCCACATCTCCAAATTCCCTCCCAGTCCTCCACTCCTTCCAAGGCTGCCGCCAACCCTTTCCAGTCCCTGACAGCCATTGTAACCATTTCTCTGCCTTCCCCTTGTGGCCAAAACCATGTTCCAACCACCCGATTGTCACCAACACCTCTTACCAGCATACCTACCTGCTGGCCAGCTTCCACCCGCCCCCTTTGTGTCTCCCTAGGGTGTCTTGTTAGGCTGGTTATTTCTGCTTCAAAGAGTCATTGTTATAATCCATTTGGATTTCAACAATAATATTATATTTCTTTTTTGCTTTGGGTTGCCTTCGGTATCAATGCGTCTCCCACCAGCATTTGTTGATGGGTGTTGGATGGTTCATACGCTTACTATTCTTTTGTGGAATATTACAAGTATATTAATTTTCTTAGCTAATATTGTGTGGTTGATTTAATCTTTCAACATTTATATGCAAATATAACTATTTATTCTTCTTATTATGCAATTCACATTTGTAAGGAACATTGCAGTGTACAAATATTTGTGATTGAGACATAACATGAAGACATACGCTTTCATAACAATAAGAACGGTCATTTTGCATGAGAGAGACAGTATTGTAAAGTAAGCGAGATGCAATTCTATAGCAACAAATCTTAGACTTGCAAACGAGCATGAACCATAATCATATTTTGTAAATACATTGGGTTTATAAGTGATGAAGTTTTACGCAAATTTGGAGAGAAGAACACTTTAAGCTCCTAGGATTTTGAATTAAAAACTTCAATCACTTCCATTCTCCACCTTAGAATGGATGGATACTTGTACTTACGTTTATTACCTCTTACACTAAGTAAATCTATAATAAATTGCATGCTTCAAGAAAGTTTCTTAAAATATAGGGCTAAATCATTTAAGTATTTGCTAGTTCCATTTACCCATTTATCTTAATATAAGTCATATAACATTATAACATAGATTATATACAGTTACAGCTCAATATTACTCTTTTTTTTACTAAGTTTAACTTCTCTTTTATTAAATCTAACAAAAAAAATGATTATAAAGATTTAAATTATTGATTAATTAATATTAATATTAATAAGTTTAGTTAATTAGAAATTTATAGAACTTAAATGTTCTAGAAAGCATGTTTGAAGCTCTAATAAAAGAAATTATTCATCATATGACTTCATGTAGACTATAATAAAATTATCAATTAATGCAATTCAAATCACAATTTACATTGAAACATATATTATATTCTTTAGCATGTTTAGTTCTCCATGTCAAATAATTTAAAAAGCTTAAAATTGATTTGTTCAATCGGGGAAAGTGACGTGCTATTAATATTAATTCCTTTTTTATTAATTACATCCACAATAATAACAACAAAGCCTTAATCCCTCCAAGTGGGGTCGACTACATGAATCCTTTTTCTCCATTGCATCCTATTTAGTGTCATATTTTCATTTAATTCTAATAAATGAAGATCATGTTTTATACAAAAAACCAAGTCTTCTTAGGTCTACCTCTGCCTTTCTTAACATAAGTCGAATCTAAAACATCTACTCTCCTAATCAGATCATCATATGGTCGGCGTTTAATATAACCAAACCATCTAAGGCGACTCTCTCTAATTTTATCCGTCGCTGGAGCTACAACAACCCTATCACGGATATATTCATTTCGCATTTTATCTCTAAGTGTAAAGCCACTCATCCACCTAATCATTCTCATCTCGGCAACACTTAACTTAGTATTATGCTTCTCTTTTAAATGCCAACATTCAACACCATAGAGCATTGCATTTTTCACCACCGTCTTATAAAATTTTCCTTTCAGTCTAAGCGATACTTTTATATCACACAATAGGCCCGAAGCATTCCTCCACTTCAACCAACCAACTTGAATTCTACTATTAACATCTTCATCTATATCACCATCGCTTTGAACAATAGCCTGAGATATCTAAATCGTTCACACCTTTTAATAATTTGATCACCCAAAGTTACACTTCTGTCACTAGAGCAACTATTATTAAAATTACATTCCATCTATTCAATTTTAGTTCTACTCAAACAATGGCCTTTAGACTCCAATGTAGACCTCCATGATTCAAGTGTTTCCTGAGCTTTTTCTCTCGTCTTAACCACAAGGAGGATATCATCAGCAAAAAGCATACACCAAGGTACATCCTCTTGCAAATGTCCAGTAAGACCATCCATAACTAAAGCAAAAAGATATGGGCTTAAAGTCGATCCTGATGTAAACCAACAGAAATAGGAAAATATTTGGTCAATCTTCCTTCAGTTCGAACACAAGTAACAGCTCTAGTATACATATCTTTAATGACTTGAATACAAGCATATCAACAACTTTCTTCTCAAGGACTCTCCAAATGACTTCTCTTGGAACCTTATCGTAAACTTTTTCTAAATCAATAAAAATCAAATGTTGGTCCTCTTTATTATCTCTGTACTTCTCCATCAAACCTCTCAATAAATATTTAGCTTTCATAGTAGACCTGCCCGACATAAATCCAAATTGATTATGAGAAATCTTGGTAATACGTCTTAACCTATGTTCACTTACCCTCTCCCATAATTTTAAAGTATCACACATCAGTTTAATTCCTTTATAATTTGCACACTCTTGTGCATCCCCTTTATTCTTAAAAATGGGGACCAAAATACTCTTCCTCCACTCTTCAAGCATCTTTTTAGTTTTTAAAATAATATTAAAAAGTTTAGTAAGCCAATAAATTCTCAAATCACCTAAATATTTCCACACTTCAATTAGGATATCATCAGGTCCTACAGACTTTCCACCAATGGTTTTCTTTAAAATCTCCTTAATTTCTTTTTAACTAATGCGACGGTAAAAATGAAACATTTTATTATTATTAATGATATTAAGATCACTAAAGTCAATAATATTTTCAGAAACTTCATTAAAAAGTTTATCAAAATAACTTACCCACATATGTCAAATATCTTTTTCTAAGAAAAGTTTTTTTTTTTTATTTTCATCTTTAATACACTTTACTCGAGTTAAATCTTTACTTTTATTTTTTCTTTGTTTGGCTAGTTTATACATATATTTTTCACCATCCTTAGTATCTAATATGTTATAAAGATCACTAAAAGTAGAATTTTTAGTGTCATAGATTGCACTTTTAGACTCCCTGCGGCCGTTTTATATTTTCCCCAGTTTTCAAAGATTTTACATTTAAACAAATTTTTATAACATAATTTTTTATATTATATCTTTTATTACACATTATTATTCCACCACCAACTATTTTTATTTATATGAACTTTTTCTTTTGATTCTCAAAGTACATCTTTTGCGACTTGTTTAGTAGTACTTGTTACTTTTTTCCACATAGCATTTGCTTTTTCATGAACATCTTAAATTTTTAAATTTTGAATTTTACTCATAAAAATAATTTTATTTGTCTTTTAGGTACCCCCATCTGATTTTACGATCTTGATTCCTAATATTTTTTATTTTGAAACTTTCATCTTAAAATCTAGAACTAATAACCGATGTTGGGTACTTAAATCCTCACTTGGAATGTCTTTACAATCATTGAAATCACAACGATCTCTTCTTCTCATAAAAAAATAATCAATTTGTGTTTTATTAGATCAATTCTTATAAATAATAAGATGCTCATATCTTTTCTAATAAAGATAAGTAATAATCAAATCGTACGCTAAAGCAAAATCTAATATGACTCTACCTTCTTCATTAATCGCTCTATAACCGTAACCATTATGAATATTTATGAAATCTTCTACCACTCTACCGACATGGCCATATAAATCTCCTCCAATAAAAATTCTTTCTTTAAGAGGTATCAAGTGTATTAAGTTTTGTGAGTCATTCCAGAATTTGTTTTTAGATCTTATATATAAACCTACTTGAGGAGCATAAACACTTATAATATTAAAAATATTAATATCAATAATAATTTTAATTGCTATAATTCTATCTCCAACTCTGCATATTTACAACATTATCTTTTAAACTCTTATCTATAATTACAACTACACCATTTCTAGTGCGACTCTTACCAGAATACCAAAGTTTAAAACTTAAGTTATCAATCTCCTTAGCTTTTTCTCCAACCCATTTAGTTTCTTAAATACATAAGATATTTATCTTTCTATGAATCATCATATCAACTAATTCCATTAATTTACCATTGAGAGTACCTATATTCTAAGATCATATCCTAACACTAGTATCATGGACTAACTTCTTTACCCGCATCCGTCTGTAATGTAGAGAACCTTGCTTATTTGACACTACACCCGGGCGCCGGCAGTAGTGGCCTCGCACACTTTCCATCGTATTCGAGTGCCATACAGCGCATCGCTTCCAGGGGACACCCTAGCACGTACACAATGATCAAAAGGATTCATATCATGGTTTTTTTTACAAGTTTTACGTTGGCTTTCGACTACCTAATGCAACCCTCCACTTTTCACATCCGGGTTTGGGACCGGTAATGACAGTGTTAATTTTTTTTACTTAATTGAAAGAATTATTTTAATAATAACGCTATGTTGAGATTGAGAAGAAGATTGAGATTAGGGTTTGCCTAAATTTCTTAAATAAATTGTTATCATTACTTCTAGGTATAAATTTGATAAGCTTTCTTTTGAAAACCTTTAGTATGTATTTCTTCCAAAGCTTATTCTTCTTTTAAAAGATGAACTACAATCAAATGGTTGGGGTTTACTATTTGATGAAATTATGTGTGTGTGCGCGTGCGAATGCAACAAATTTTAGTGTGCAACTTCATTTGTTGTTATTTCTTGACCTTAATGCATGCATGGAGCTAAATTGGGCTGTGCATATGAAGTTCTTTAGAATTAAGCTACTCTTAAACATCGAGATTCTTTTTATGTAAGTATTCAATTTTTATTTGAAGACTCCGAAGTTAAACGTGTTTTTAAGGGAGCACTTATGGGATGCTTGACCTATGGGAAGTCACACCAATGGGATAAAATCGTGAATTCATTTGGCCAAAACAAATAATATCTCAATGTTTGAGAGTTCGGGCTATCATAAATGATATTAGAGCATTCCATCATCCCCACAATGGCACCAACTACCATACAAGATCAAGTGTTATAATATGGAAGCTGACTTTTGAACTCTAATTAGGATGAACTGTTACATGATGGGAGGCACCTCTTGAATTTATAGCCACCTCTAGAATTTTATCTTCTTGATGAATGGTTTTGAGCTGAGAATTTTGCTGAGGATGTCAACTAGTTTTATTGGGGCGATTGTGAATCTTCTCAAACAGAATGAAGTTATATTCTTAAGCAAAGAGACAAAAGCTATATTCTTAAGCATGAGGCACCTTTTGGTGTAACGATTAGATTTTCACTAGAAACTTCAAAGTTAACCGTGTTTGCTCGAAGCACTTTTGGGATGTCTGACTGCTTATGAAATTATAGTAATGGGAATGACCATTAAGCCAAAATAGATAATATATTTTGATGGTTTAGAGTTCAAACTAATACTCTACAAACATATTAACCTTTTTTTCTTGTGGTGGTCACCCTTACCATGCCTATTTATTACAACAATTAGATCAAGTTGTGATGATATCCTAAAACTAATGCTATGCTGACACCTAAGCTTACATCTGGTTAAAGGCATGCATGCATGGTCGCTCTCTTGGTTTACATTATTTGTTTGTATGCTTGGCTGACAGGATATGATTATCAATTCTGACTTACTGCTGCAAAAAGTTCTGTTTCTTTGGTCTTTTGGTGGTTTATTATTACATTAGCTTATGTAAGGTACTTGTAGATTGAAAACATTTAAAGACGTATTTACTTGATTTTTGTTTAATTTAGTAGCTTCCGTATACCATTGATTGCAACAGATTCAGTGTAATAACGGAAGAATGAGAAATTGTAATTGTGCTTGATCTTTATCTACATAATTATTTGAACCTTGGTAAAAATTGGTGGTTATGATTTTGTGACGAATAATTTAAACTGTGATGGTTGCCGTATGGTATGATAACTGAAAGCAAAATTTACATACGCAGCACACAATTCTTATGTATTTACACATCTCACACCTAAACTTTCATATTTTCAGACATAACATTTTGATGCTTTAAATCTATGCATGAGAAGGTGTTTTCACTTTTAAAATGTGGTAATAGTGTTATTTTTTATTTGATATTTAAGATTTGAGTGTTGTGTGTAAATATGAAATTTTAGGTGTGAGATATGTAAATACTTAAAGAATTGTATGTCATATATGTAAATGCCCCTGACCGAAAGTAAACTATGGTATTGCTTTATAGTGATAATGACCAATAATATAGTCCAGTGAAATGTAGTTGAACGCTATACTTTATACACGGGCTAAGTTTTTCATCTACCCTCAATGAAAATTGTAGACCGCCAGCTGAACCGTATTCAGAGGCTTGCATTGCTCATACTGCATTCCTTTCTGTTAAATTCTCACTGCACTCTTGCACATGCCATTTTATGTTCAACAAATTATCTGGTTGGCTTTCTGATTAAGCTGTGGATTGCATGACTTGAAATGAAAGTTATTTTGAGTCAGCAATATTATTATTGTGTATTAAGAGAGAACCAAAAATGTTGATGTTGAGATGGCTGTATATTGTTATCATGACTGTCGGCCACATTTTCTTCTTTTTTGAAAGAGTATAAAATTTTGTGATTTAGTTTAATATAAAAGATATATAATTTTGGAAAGTGTGGTTTTGAAAGTAGTGTATTTTAATTTTGAAAAATGAGACCGCCTGGATCTCATTGGTCCAGTAATTTGCATAATCGTGCCTGATGTCACAAATGATACACTTTTCTCGAAAGAGTAATGTATCTTGTGACGGTAGACTCAATCATACGAACTAAAGGATTAGTGACATCCGTTTGATCCGCGAACCTTTACGTGTGATCGACAAGCTTCCCTACCTAATAGAAAGACTAGGTAGGGTTTATTTTACTCGGATTCCAAGCTTCCCTATGTAGTGCAGCCCTCATAGTTAATTACATCTCAAATGACTGGTGTCACTTAAGAAACTCTCGATAATGATCGGTGGTTCTGTCTTCGAAGATTCGAGGTTTAGGTTTTCACGGTAGCAGTGGGAGTGGCTCGAATGGGAACGGTTATTTTCGTGAGTCCGAAGGAAAGAAAAGGTAGGGGATGTCACGGATCCGAGGCGAACCCCAACGACTTCCCAACTATCCTATCGTGCGTGCTGCGTTTTGGAGACGACGTTAATTAAATGTTTAATCCCGCCAATTTTATTATTTGGACTTACACTCGCATAATACCCGATTATGCAAATAGCTACATGAGATATGAGGATTTATGTCATACCGTACGACAACCTCTGAACCTAAAGTCGAGTTAGGACTTACTGCCGCACAACACGGTTGCATGAAGCTCTAAAGAGGAGAGTGAGGGTTTATGTCGCGCTAGGCGAGCTACCTCGAAGTTCTATATGTTGTTATTTAAACTATGAGGGGCTTTCATTGAAGAAGATCCTCTTGTTGCTCAATCCAAGCTCCTCATCGTCGTTGCCCACTGAGTCGACTCCAAGCTTCTTCATTGAAGTAGCGATCCAATGTCCTAAGGTTCAAACAGCTTTTACAAATGTGTTTCAATGTTTCGGATTTTGTTGTTGTTTTCGGTTATGCATGCAGAGTAAAGTAAATTACTTGCAGAATAAAAGTGTTGGAAAGTAAAGTGCAAGAAAGTAGACAAATGAAATTGCAAGATCTTAAAATGTAAATGCGTACTCAGGCATCTCACTATCAGTTGTATGATTTGTATTGCGAAGCATGTATGATTTGCGATGGATTTAAATAAACTTGTCTGAAAAGAAACAAAGCGAGAAAACCGGACACGAAAGTCGAAAATAAAAAAATGAGTCGTAGAAATCGTGAGCAAAACTCGTAATCACATATGAAAGATCGAACCTAGGTATAAGACATCGCAGAGGTGGGGCTCAGAGCTGGATCATGTGCTTCCCGACCTCGGATAAGAAGCTCGCCAACCCGACGATCTAGAAGGTAATCCTTAACCCAATCCAAGTGATTAACTACGACCTTTGTAAGTTTTATAAGAAAAATTATTTGATTTTCATGCAGAAGATGTTCTTTTTTTTTATAGTTTTTATGAAGAGTTATTTTTAACAAGCAAAAGAGACTTTTTTTTTTTATTATTTTTGTAAATATTTTGTAAATAATAGAGTCCATAGGCTAGCCACTCTAATCGTGCTAGGACTACTGACGACCTAAGATCGTCGGGCAACAATCCCACCAAGAAGTCGGCGAATAGTATCATCGGCCCTTTCCTCTCTCCTCATGGAGAGTCCTCGAGTAGGAGATACTATTCTAATTATCCCTCGTATCCCTCGTATCCCTCTTATAAGACACATAAAGCATTATCATCATCGCCTCGCCACCTGGACCTCGGACTCACACCAGTCCGATGATCCATATGTGCAGAAACAAATGTCCCTAATCGCGTGAGGATTCGAGCGTAATGTTCAAACTCAAATCCGGTGCAGTCGGGTTTCAATATTGGTTAAGTTATTTTAGGGAATTCCACAGTTGATTTAATTAAGGAAGGGTGAACCAGCCTCGTGCAGTTCTTCTGGTTCGAGTGTCTCGAATTGGTTTGTGAATTAGGGTCGGTGCCTAGTTCACTATGCATTCGAAGTTTAGGTAGATGGGCTCTCGCTAGGGTTTGCTCCTAAGGTCTAGGAAGCCTGCAGTGAAGGTTAAGTGAGTGAATCACCTAAGGTGTGCTCCTAAAGTCTAGGAAGCCTATGCTGTGGATTAGGTGGGTGACTCTCACCTAAGGTTGTGCTCCTAAATTCTAGGAAGCCTATGCCGAGGATTAGGTGGATGGGCTCTCACCTGGGTGTGCTCCTAAGCCTATGGAGTCTATCGCTGAGGATTAGGTGGATGGGCTCTCACCTGGGTGTGCTTCCTAGGTGCCTAGGAAGCTCTATCGTCGTGAATCGTGTTTGCAGTGATTAGGAATGTTTTACCCTTCCTAAGCTTAAATCGAAATTCTCCTTTTTTTTTTTTTTTTCGACTTAACCGTTTTAAAAGAAAAATAAAACAAAAGACAAAAAAAACGGCCGACCCACTTCCAAAAACTAGTAAAGCCAAAAAAAAAAAAAAGAGGAAAGGTGAGGTGAACCGGCCTAAAAAAAAAACAAATGACGATTAAAACGACTCCAAAATGTTGCATAAAATTGACTCAAATCGATCAACGGAAACACCTCAAAGCAATGGGCAAAAGGGCTCCTACAAACTCCGAGCAAGTGGCTAGGAACAACGGACAACGGCCTTAAGGCTTCCTACAACACCTCCAAACCACTAGACAACATGATTTACTCTTCCTACAATGTTTCCAAGCATAAAGCATCACTTTCTATCCTTCCAATGTCATCCTATAGCTTCCAAAGGCTCAAACCACTTAGACAACAGCATTTACTCTTCCTACAATGTTTCCAAGCATAAAACATCACTTTCTATCCTTCCAATGTCATCCTATAGCTTCCAAAGGCTCCAAACAACAATTATAAAGCCCCAAAACGACTCCAAATAGTGCACAAAAACATCCCCCAAATCGGCATATAGAAGTCTCCAAAAATAGTAATTTCAAAACTCCAAAATCAGCATATGAACGGCTCCAAAACAGTAATATTATGCAGCCCAAAATCAATATTGAAAACACTTAGAACAGCATATGTTGCATGTAAGTTCATGCGATTCAAAATAGAACCTGACCCTTTCAACACGGTGAATTCAAGTGGCTAAAAAGAAAAATAAAAATAAAAAAAGCTTAAATAAAACATTTTTTTTTTAACTTTTCAAATTGGCGAGCTTATGAAACCATATCCAAATCAGTAGAACAAATAAGACCTGTATGCATGCTGCGCAAGCTCATACTTGTTTGCATATCTAGAACCTGAGTTTTAACTTTTTCCATACGTGTCACCTTAACTTTTAATGGAAAATACATTTCATTCCTAAAAGCAAAAGTACAATGTAATATCCACCAACAAATTCAGTGCTTCATTAGATGAAGCCTGATTTGAGTGTAAAGTTAGGTAAACACCATATCAATTGTTTAAAATCAGGTCTCACAATGCAAAAATATGTCATATATAAATGTGAAAACACTGAAGAGTTGAATGATGTGTATGTGTTCATAGCCTTAAACATATATATGAGTAAGATGTATGAATCGGACGTCTATAAATTATAATCATGCAAGCACACTTCCCTTTGAATAAACAGAAAAGATGTTTCAATAAACAGAAAGGAAGACTAAACAATTCTTAATAAACAGTGCTCGAATCCAAGCATTTCAATTCGTATACCAAAAAAAAAAAAAACTTTGCAGGAAGTAGGAAAACTAGCAGAACCAGATAAAATAAGGGATCAGAAAAATACGACCTGAGGGAGTCTGGAAAATGCTACAAAATAGGTCTGACCCTTTCAGTCTGAAATGCGAGAAGCGACAGGCGAATGGTTCCTCGAACGGGACTTCTGGTCGTGGGGGAGAGGCGTTCGGCCGAGGGCTTTGGAGGCGGAGAGGAGAAGTCTAAGCAGCGGGCGAGCTCTGTGCAGAAGAGAGGCGAGCAGGCGAGTGGGATTCTGTGTCGAGCGTGAGGAAGATGGGGGCGATCGGGAGAGGGGAAGCAGGTGAGCGAGGGAGGCTTGCAGAGGGGCCGAATGGGGAGCTTCAGTCGAGCGAGGGAGAGGACGGGCTTCGGTTTGCAGAGAGGAGCGGGAGAGAGGAAGCGAGCGGGATTCAGAGGAGCTGGGAGGATCGCGCGGTGTCGTGCGTAGGGAAGAGGAGACGCGGGCTCTCGGTGCGGTGAGGAGAGGCTAGTCGAACGAGAAGAAGCGGGCGTTCTGTCGAGAAGGAAGGCGAGCCGCTGGAGCTTTGGTCGACCAGCGAGAGAAGACGACTGCAGGGGGATGAAAGCAGGCGAGGGTTTCTGCGCAGAGGGAGGAGAGCGTAGGAAGACGGGGCGATCGATCGAGAACCAGCGGGTGAGAGGAACGGGAGAGGAAGACGAAGGTCGAATGTCGATTTGTCCAGTTGAGCGAGATTTGTGTCCCGCACCTCTCCCATAGCCGTTACGCATGAGTTAGGCGGGGAATTGAATCCTTTCCAACCTGGGACAGCTCCATTAGGAAAATAATAACCCAACCTGGGACAGCTCCATTAGGAAAATAATAATCCATAATCAAATCTAATTAAGATAAAATTATGTGGTTAAATTTGAAATTCAAATTTTAAAATTTGAAACAGCTAGGCTCGTGTTCAGCCTGCGACGAGCTCGAATTGAACCCGGGCTGAGTCCGAACCTGTGCCCCGCTAATTAAAAAAAATGCGCATCAATTTTCGTGCCGTTCCCGCGCGCGTAGAACCATAGCGATATGGGTATCCTTCCAGCCTAAATTCGACGTCCCGACGCATCCGTGTGGTCCGTTTCGTCATCCGGTGTCGTCCGGACAAGTTCGCCGATGGTCGGGCCAAAAAAGGTGTCAATTGTGGTGTGTCGAGTCGCTCGAGCATTGGCGGTTCACCTGAGCGCCGTCCGATCCTAGGGAACTCATTTTCGGCCTCTACACGTTAGTCCTTACCAGAACTGTAAGCCGAGTGCTTGAGACTACTCATGCGACGACTTACAAAACGGGTCCGAAGTGGTTCGAAGTCTACATGGGAGGTGGGCTCCATGACTAGTCCGCTAGGATGGTCAGTAAGGAATTCCTAAAGCTAGATCCTATGGTCTAACGTGAAGAAAGCTAAGACCTCACTAAAATGAGGTCAACAATGACCAAGATCAGGTTCTCATGTATAAGAGTCTGATTTTCTAATCTTCTTCTTTTTTTCGGCCTTTGTCTCCTTCCTTGCCAGCATTTATGTTAAGTGCTGCATGTTCTTCTTAGCCTCATATTAATTTTAGATCCCAGCCTTTCTTGTGTAATCTCCGTTTTTTTTTTTTTTTTTTCACACATAGAGGACTGAGGAAGCACTGGTGAGGCCTGGCTAGGAAACCTCTGAATTCATTTGGAAAGATGATCAGCACGTTGTAATATTGCTTGTTAGATTAAAGAACAATGGCTAAAAATAACTAGCAGTAAAAGCAACCCATAACATGAATCAACACTTGGGATGATATTGATGTTAATGGCAAGAAGAGAAAACATGGATAAAACGAAACATAAATCCTTCAATCTTTTTTTCTAAAAGTATCTTTTGTGAAGGACATTGGACCATGAGTTGCATCGGGTCTTTGGCATTAGTCGCCATACTTTTCTTTATTCTGACCTATATCTCGTCTTCTGTGCTTTTTGTTTCCTTTCTCTGTATGTCCAAACGGATTATTTTAATGGATAATACAATGAAACATGGTGTTTTTTTGGCAATTTTTCTGTTTTTATAATGTTTGTGTGGATCGCAGGAACCCCTTGGTGGAGCACACGCTGATCCAACTTGGACTTCACAGCAAATAAAACTTACAGTTACAAGGGCCATGAAGGTGCGTATTCATAGATAACTTTCATTTATGGAATATTGAAGCAGTTAGGCTTGTTGAAAAGATTTATCAGTTGAGGTCTTTTACTCTCTCTTTTTTTCCGTCGTTATATTGTATTAGTCAGCTTCTTGGGTGAGTGGAGATGTATGCTGCCTTTATTTCTCTTCTTATGTGCCGCCATTGTACACTTGAAATTAATTTCGTGGCTACAAAATAGATTTACAAGAATAAACTGAGTTGTGATGAGTAACATGAGGATTGTTACCAGCTTAATTTTGTACTCAGAAAAAAGGTGAGAAATGAAAATGAAAATTAGAGAAATTGTTGCTTCCTCATAAATATATTTCTCTTCATTCAACCAATGCGACTATAACTTTTTCTATAAAATAGGATAAAATGTGGGGGAAAATAAACAGTGGTATACTAACATCATCAGAATTCTCGGACATCCATAGGATAACTCCTTCAAAAATTTTATTAAAAAATTGCTTATGAAAAACCCTAGATTGAAACAATTCAATGGATTTGATCGAAGCTATTGGTTAAAATGCATACATATCTACCAGAAACTTTGGCCTCTTCTGCAAACTCTTTTGTCTTTCATTTTCCTTGCAGAATGCAACTGCTTTTTGCTCATTGTAGATAATGAATAGAGCAGTGCAATTTCTCCGTCAGTCAGTTCGTCTCCTTCTATAAGCGAAAAGTTATTTTAGAAATATGAATGATTTATAGTGAATTCATTAATGAAGGTCAATTTGAAGCACATAATCAAACTCAAAAGAATTCAATTGTAGGAATTTTTAAAATGTGTACAAACATGAATCGGCTGCTTGATCTTAGGGACCTTTATAATTTACTCCTAGTTTTATATAAAGAAGATTTACTATTGAGGCAAATTTTGTGTTAAAACAATTGATGTCAGATGATGGAGCAATCATAGGTTGTTTATATACTTTTATTGATTTTGAAAATACTTATCATTGATTAATGTTATAATAATTTGGTGAGCGTTACTTAATTGTTGATTAGTATTAAGTAATCCTGAAGTACCAAAAGAGTTTTGAGTCATAGTAGAATTACATTAAGCTCCAATATTATATATATATATATATATATATATATATATATATATATATATATATATATATATATATATATATATATATATATATATTTAAGCTCCAATATTAATTATATATATATATATATATATATAATTAATATTGGAGCTTAAATATATATATATATATATATATATATATATATATATATATATATATATATATATATATATATAATTAATATTGGAGCTTAATGTAATTCCACTATGACTCAAAACTCCTTTGGTACTTCGAATTACTTAATACTAATCATAGGTTGTTTATAGTAATGTTATAAACGTCGACCACCTGATGATCCGATTAGGAGAGTAGATATTTTAAATACAACTTATGTTAAGAAAGGCAGAGGTAGACCTAGGAAAACTTGGGCTTATTGCATAAAAAATGATCTTAATTTATTAGAATTAAATGAAAACTTGACACTAAATAGGACGCAATGGAGAAAAAAGATTCATGTAGCCGACCCCACTTAGTGGGATTAAGGCTTTGTTGTTGTTGTGTATATATATATATATATATCGGGAAGCCTCAGGTGCAGAGGAGACATTTCATACTTTACATACCCTGGAGCCTATCCCTGTTGGAACGGTTGGCAACCTTTCTACTGCGTCTCTACCACCTCTTCAGACCCGAGCATGTTGTTACTGTTAGTCAGACGCAAGAGGCTCAAGATGTGCAACAGCCTTTACATGACCAGCCATCTGTTGACCAACAAACTGATCAGTTGAGCCAGTCTTCAGATGAGGAATGACAGGTTTATACATCCAGGAGGAAAAAGAAGAAAGTTCTTAATGGATGATACTTTGGTTACTTCGAGTAATGGCACGAAAATCAACAATTTGTTAGCTGGCTCCCTTCCTAGAACTAGAGGCAGAGGCAAGACTAAATTGGGTCGTCCTAGCTACTTGTTTCTGTGTTTTGGCAGTTTTGGCTTTTTGGGTCTATATGTATCATTTCTCTTTTGTGACCTTTGTATGTGTTGTGTCGTGTGAGTAGGTACCTTTTTTGGACTCTATCATACAATCTATATGTATATTTTCTATTTTAATATATTAGCCCTTGGGCTTTTTCAAATATATATATATATATATATATATATATATATATATATATATATATATATATATATATATATATATTAAAAATGAATATGACAAAGGTTCACTACTTGGTGTTTTCTGCAGATAGCATATTTATGACAGATGGTGTGAAGTAAATGAGTAGCTACATCATCAAAGGGACTTTACCAAAAAGACTATGTAATATATGATTTTAGTAGATTTTACAATATTAATTATGAAAAATCATTTGAGAAGAATGAAATATAACTTCTTGATTTAATGATGAGTGCTTAATTATAATGTCAAAGGGGTAATAATGCAATAATCAATCTTGTGAATATCATGCTGACTTAAATCTACATTTTATAAAATCAGATTAAATTTGTAATTCGATGTTGATCTCACTGGAACTACAAAAAAACCCTACCAAGGTGAGTACATCAGAAATGAAAATAATTTGATAGATATATGATAAAAATAGGAAGGATGGAGTGAGAAATAATTATATTATAATAATGATGGAGTGAGCACTATCAGAAGATTATCCATAGTTGTCAAAAATATATTTCCGTGATTCAAATGTAGGCCACAAAGGGAAGAATATTACAATAAAATTGGGTGGAGCAGTTAACACTTTTAAATTATGAACAAAAAAGAAATAAAAATAAGAACCAAAATAGCATGGCTATTAGTCATACATAAAGAATTACGCAAAATAAAATTAACGTTTGATGGAATGTTTGTCTAAGGATGATTATTTCCACTTAGCTAAGATAAACTTAATACCACTGACAATTCATATCTCCGATATATTTTGATTACACACATCACTTCTATTGACTAAAACTAAAGTCTTTTGCAGGAACTCACCCAAATGGACACTGATAGTTTGCTTAGCCATAGACATTTAAAATTCAGACAACTTGGCGGTTTCCAGGAAGGTGGCTCTGTGGAACCCGAGATGAAACGTAACATGAAGAAGAAGGATGTTGCTGTTTCCGAAATAACAGCCAACCTGGAGGCGGAACTGGAAGAAGTCAAAAAATCTGTATTAAAAGCCAAGAAGAAATCCCCCGTGCCTGTTTTCTCCGATGAGGACGTGGAGTTGGTGAAGTATGACGTGGACAAGGAGATCACCAATGCTTTTATTGCAATGGGCCTTCAAGAGAAACTGGAAACTCTAAAGATGGATTTATCAAAAGCACCCTCAGATCTAAATCAAGTTCCAACACTCAAGGAGAGGGTGGGTCGGCTCGTTCAAGAATTTAAGAACAACTTAACAAGTTCTGGATCGTTCGATGGGCTTACGCAGAAGCTCAAAACATTGTCCGAGATAAACACGCTGCTAGAACACAAGCGAAAGGGAGAGATACTGAAGAAGGCTATCAATGACCGGCTTCAAAACAAGGCGAAAGAGAAGATGGAGATATTGAGAAAAGCACGTGATTTGGCGGCAAAGGGAGAGGAATTGGACAATGATATGCTTAAAGGAGTTGGCGAAGCGAAGGATGAACTGATGGAAATGTTGAAATCTGCAAACTTTGAGGTATTGGGAGTGAAATCAAAGATGAGTTCTTCGGCTCCTTCGGTTTTGTTGGAGAAGGTGACGGAAGCGAATGAAGTGATATTTGGCGAAATAGATAAAGCTGTTGAGATGGGTGGGTTGAGAGTTAAGTTGGATGAGTTGAGGCTGGAGATGGAGAAAGGTCCAAGCAAGGATAAGAGTAAGGTGGAGAGGTTGATAAAAGAAATATGGGATGGAGTTCGTGCGTCATTGGACCCAAATGAATTAGAAAAAATGGTTAAAAGATCGGTTGGGTTGCAATCACCTGATGCTGTTGGAGCCAATGCTGAGCAGAAATAGAGTTTCATTTTGGACTAATTTGCTTCAATTTTTTTTTCTCCCATCAATGATGAACTTTTTATTAGATTGAGCTTTTCTTTTGCTTCCAATGTCAGATTTTTGTTATGATTTTTTTTTTTTTTTCTTTTTGAGATTTGATGGAGATGTATTTGTTTTTCCACCGAGGAATAATCGATGATTAATATGGGAATGTATTTGTATATGTTGAAAGATAATTAAATCTGCACGTTAAGCAACAATAATTATTAATTTGTTTAGTTTGTAGTCCCATGCTGTAGTACCTGAAAAGAGCATGATTCTGCTTTAGGCTTTTGGTTGCTGCAATGGGCTGATGGTTGTATTATGATTTGGGGACACGGTATAGTTACGAGTAATGACACCATTAATCTACCAAATGGTTGATTAATAGTTAATCAAGGTACTAACAGAGTCATGTATGAAGTTAACTATAGAATTTTCATGTTACCTGCAGGGAATGCTTTATTATGATGAGAGCATATAGATACATGCCACCCAATTCCTATGTATTTACATATCTAACACCTAAATTTATTTTTTATTATTTATACTTCCAAAATCTTTTATATCACATCAAAAATATCATCATTTTAACATTTAAAAGGTGAAATACATCTATTCATGCATAGCTACAATGTGCCAAAAGTGGCATGTATGTAAAAATTGAACTTTAGGTGTTAGACATTTAAATATGTGAGAATTGAGTGGTATGTATGTAAATTTCTCCTTTTTTTTTTTTTTTTGTTTGTTTGTTTTTGAACTAAGTTTTGTCAAAGATGCACAGAGATCGTTGGTTTGCATGGTTATTCTTTGTGTTGGAATTCGGATAGTAATTATTCAAGATAAGCTGATGGTATTGTATGTGGCCTGAGGTGTTGAATAATGGTATAAGTGAGCTAAGTCAACTCGTGAGTTTGTTCGGGTTCGACTTAATAAGTTGATTGTGAATTGATGAGCTGACAAGTCAAGTTCAGGGCCACCCGATTTACAAGCTAGCATGCTTAAACCATAATTAATTAAAAATATAATTAAAATATATTAAAGATTATATTTTTTAAATTATTAAAAATATGAAAAAATTTATTATATTTATTATTTTATTATAACATTAATTTAAATTATTGTTTTTTCTCTCTTTTGTGCTAAACAAGCAGACTCAAACTCGCACAGCTTGAGCTCTAGCTCGAGCTTGAACTCGATTAATAAATTAAGTTCAAAACTCAAGTTAAGGGTGGCTGAAACTCGAAGCGGCTCATTTACACCATTAGGAGGGGTGCATCAGTATAGCCGAATGAGTAAATTACGTAGGTCTCATATATCTATAAAACTTCCATCCTTATATTTTTTGTGGTATGTTTTGAATTAAAATGCGACATTTGGTATAATATATATGTGATGCATGACACGAGTTTAAAATAAATTGAAACGCATTTAAATTTAGCAATTGCTATATCATTATTATTATATTTATATTACATGATGTGATTTAAGAAGAATTATTTTAATTAATATTTAACCATCACATTTGATAAATTATATCATATCATTATATTTGAATATTTTATATGATCCAATTTAAATATAATCATTTTAATTTATATTTAAATCAGACGTTAATGTTATTATTTTAAAAAATTTTAATAGAAATTAGTACTTTTTAATTAAATTGTTTTATTTGATGGATATGTGTGTGAGAGTCCATACACTATTTTCATCAATTTTCATATTGGTTTAATTTAATTAATTTCGTATTAGTTTAATTGTGCGTGCAATACGTGTACATTGCTATGATTTAAAATATTAATTATTTTAGCTTAATAGTACTTACCATCAAGTGCATTTATTTTCCAAAATTTAGCAATTTTATAATATTATGATATGGCTTCACATGTTCACATAATCTCCCAAACTTTATGTTGAGCACACAAATATATGTATATATATATATATATATTAAAAGAAACTGATATCGGTTTCCCGTGCGCTACAGCCCATGATGAGAGCTGATGCTATGTGCCTGTAAATCGAACCGCCACGCACCACGAGAGGTTCAAACTCTCACCAGTGGGGACTTACAGTGACCTCACCACTAACTGGACAAAAAATGTGGCACTAGGGGTGTAAACGAGCCGAACACGAGCGAGCTAAGGCACAGCTCGTGTTCGGCTCGTTTATATTTCGAGCCCAAAAAGTGTGTTCGTGTGAGCTGTTCACGAACAAAGAGTCATTTTGACAATCTTAATCACGTAACCATAATATGTTAAGAATTGAGATAATATTTAAGAATTATAGTTTATTTTATAATATCATTCGAATCTAAGTAATACTTTTAGTATATTTACTTAATTAATAACTTCAATTGATTATAAATCTTTTAAATTTTTTAAAAATACTACTCATTAATATATATATATATCTATATATATCTATATATATCTATATATATCTATATATATATATATAATTGAGGAATAGTATTTCGAGCCAAAACGAGCCGAACACGAATGAACAAATCTTTGTTCGTGTTCGGCTCGTTAAGGCTTATTAACTTAGCGAACAAGCCAAACACGAGCTTCTTAAAGAGCTGAACACGAGCTGTTCGCGAACAACGAGTCGTTTTGACAGCCCTATGTAGCGCGCGCACACACACAATGATAAAAAAAAATGTTAAAAAGTATATACTATATGCGCATTTCAAATAAATGACTGTGGATGTATTCCATTACTAAATTAATAGAATTAATAGACATAATGAACTTGACATTTCCGACTCTATGTAGTACATGTTCGAGGCATTAACAACAAAAGAGATGACCAACATATGTGACCATAACAATTAACCAACTACACCTGTGATGGTCTGATTTTGATATAACCACACACAAAGCTTTGAATTTAACTCTAGTGGCCAACTGGGAAGATTATGCACCTCTCTACACCCCACAATACTTTGCCTTTACCTTTCCCTGTTAAGTGTACATTGCTTTAACATTTTCCTCATTTATCTCACATGCATCAAATTGATTTGTTTGGTAGTTCAGAGCAACATAATGCCTTTCCTTTGAAGTAATGAACATTGAACTGTTATAATTCATATAAGAGAACCGGTCTTGCTTCTCGTGCAAGCAATACGTTATTGAACATTTCTAAAGGCTTGTCAAGGAGTTGGTAGAGAGTTTTCTTTTCAATCAGGAGATCTACATTCGAAGCATACCCTAATTATTATTTTCTGGCATAGTTATGACTAAAATTGATCTTTTTAGTTAATATAACTTTCATTTATAAGCTACCTTTTAACTTTGTAAGAATATGTCTTAACTAAATTTCTCCCACTTTATCACGGAAGACATTATTTTTTTATTAATTTAATTATAGACCCTAAAGAAGAGAACAATATGTTTCTTTTAAGTTAAAAGAAAGTTGTTGGAAGAATTTTAAGAGGTGGTGAAAGTAAGATATAGGCATATAAGATATAGAAGATGTGTACTCTAGATAAAATTTAAAAGAAACAATTTGCAACTACTCATATAATAGATAAAGTAGTCTCATAACCTCATAATTAATAGAGAGTTTAATGGGGTCACCATGACGCTAAAGGTTGCTTTCACTTTAATTTATAGATAGTTTTTTTTCCTTCTTATAAATCATTTTTCTAAAGGTGAAAGCCAAAGGAACATGTATGCCTCATTTAGGTATAAATTTTAGGGGGAAAAAAATGATGGCCTTAGAATTAATATCATTACTATTATTCATATTCCACATAATTGACACATTAACATGTAGAGGTTGGACTAACAAAGTTTAATTGTGAATCGGTCCTACGATCGATTCGATTTGCCTCAAACACCATTTTCATATCAAATTAATGCAGACCGGTGAGAACTACAAGTTCGACTTATTATACTGAACCGGTCGGTTCAAATAAATTTTTTATTGTCCTTTTATTCTCAACATAATGGTTAAAAATTTTCCAATAAAATTTAAATTGATAATTTATATTAAGTTAAATATAAAATTATGAATTTAGAAATTTTAAATCTAATTAATATGAGCTCAACAAGACTGCATTTTCTCATGATTTGAGACTAAAAAAATGTAGTATGCTAAAATGGGTTGCAGATAGGGCTGTCAAAATGGCTCGTTGTTCGCGAACAGCTCATGTTCGGCTCATGAAAAATCTCGTGTTCGGCTCGTTCGTTAAGCTTAACAGCTTAACGAGCCGAACACGAACTAAGATTTGTTCGTTCGTGTTCGGCTCGTTTTGGCTCGAAATAGTATTCATTATATTATATTATATATATATATATATATATATATATATATATATATATATATATATATATTGATGGGTAGTATTTTAAAAAATTTAAAAGATTTAGAATCAATTAAAATTATTAATTAAGTAAATAAAATAAAAATTATTAAATTAGATTCAAATGATGCTTTAATGTAGATAATAATTTTAATCTTCGCCCCAACCCTTAACATCTTATGACTACATGATTAGGGTTGTCAAAACGATTTTTTGTTTGTGATCACTGCTCGTGTTCGAACATTAACGAAATGATGGCCTAAGAATTAATATCATCACTATTATTCGTATTCCACATAATTGACATATTAACATGTAGAGGCTGGACTAACAAAGTTTAATTGTGAATCGGTCGTACGATCGACTCGATTTGCCTCAAACACCTTTTTCCTATCAAATCAATGCAGATCGTGAGAACTACAAGTTCGACTTATTATACTGAACCGGTCAGTTCAAATAAATTTTTTATTGTCCTTTTATTCTCAACATAATGGTTAAAAATTTTCCAATAAAAATTAAATTGATAATTTATATTAAGTTAAATATAAAATTATGAATTTAGAAATTTTAAATCTAATTAATATGAGCTCAACAAGACTGCATTTTCTCTATGATTTGAGGCTAAAAAAATGTAGTATGCTAAAATGGGTTGCAGATAGGGCTGTCAAAATGGCTCGTTGTTCGCGAACAGCTCATGTTCGGCTCATGAAAAAGCTCGTGTTCGGCTCGTTCGTTAAATTAACAAGCCTTAACGAGCCGAACACGAACTAAGATTTGTTCGTTCGTGTTCGGCTCGTTTTGGCTCGAAATAGTATTCATTATATTATATATATATATATATATATATATATATATATATATATATATATATATATATATAGATATATATATAGATATATATATATATTGATGGGTAGTATTTTAAAAAATTTAAAAGATTTAGAATCAATTAAAATTATTAATTAAATAAATAAAATAAAAATTATTAAATTAGATTCAAATGATGCTTTAATGTAGATAATAATTCTTAAATCTTGCCCCAACCCTTAACATCTTATGGTTACATGATTAGGGTTGTCAAAACGATTTTTTGTTTGTGAACAGCTCGTGTTCGGCTTGCTAAGCAAATGATGGCCTAAGAATTAATATCATCACTATTATTCATATTCCATATAAATGACAGATTAACATGTAGAGGCTGGACTAACAAAGTTTAATTGTGAATCGGTCATACGATCGATCCGATTTGCCTCAAACACCATTTTCATATCAAATCAATGCAGAACGTGAGAACTACAAGTTCGACTTATTATACTGAACCGGTCGGTTCAAATAAATTTTTTATTGTCCTTTTATTCTCAACATAATGGTTAAAAATTTTCCTATAAAAATTAAATTGATAATTTATATTAAGTTAAATATAAAATTATGAATTTAGAAATTTTAAATCTAATTAATATGAGCTCAACAAGACTGCATTTTCTCTATGATTTGAGGCTAAAAAAATGTATTATGCTAAAATGGGTTGCAGAATAGGTAACTCTTGTAAAACTATTTTGTTTAGACTTTCTTAAGACATACACTTTATATTCTTATTAACCATCAGTCATTATTTGAAGATATACAGTCATACCACACAATTCTATTTATACAAAAAAAAATACATATAATTATAAGTTTTATATTTATGATTATTGAAAATATTATTTGTGTACAAATTTAGTGTATTTTATCATGTATTTGCATTATTGTATTATATGAATTATTTAAAATAATTTAAGTATTTATTACATTATAGGCTTCAAGTTTATGGTGTACGGACACTACTTATTAAGGAGTTGTGCAGTGTCAGACACATATCACACATAGATATGGCTCCGTCCTGTGTCGAACGCAGCATAGAATTATTTGATCTAAATAATATTAAAAAAAAAAAAGAGAGACCGTGCGGTGTGCCCTAAATTAATTAATAAAAATTTTCTAAAAAATAATTTTTTATGATTAAAATTAAAAAAAAAATTTTATGTAAAGTTTAAAAAGATTAAATACATAAAAATGTTTACACATCTAAAACCTAAATATTAATTTTTACATATATTTTGTCTTACATATCTAGAGATATGGCATCTGTCACCAAGTAATCTTTTGAGCAAGAAATATTCAAACTTCAATTAAGAGTCATCCAGAGCTCCGGTTTAGCAAACTAACCGGCTCAATGAGACAGACCCAATGATACTAAAATTGGTCTAATTCGAGTCAAACCATGTTCAGATCAAACCATTAAACCAATCTAGAAACTTTCTGAGTTTATATTCTTAGGTCAGATGAATGTCGAATCTAGTGACCTTATAGTCTAATCGAGCATCTCGACAAGATAAATCCAACGAGCCCAAGATCGCTCAATTCCAA